>JAULJZ010088905.1:0-33977 GCA_032270985.1 Heliamphora pulchella
TCCCGTTGATCCCGCTCAATACACTCCAAGTGTACTAACACATCGAGCTCGAACATCGAATTCTCAAAATCTGAATTTGATCCATTCGACCTAGCCAAGACCAGCTACTATAACAATGTACTACAATCATATCAATGGAATGTCCAGGTCCATTACGATTGTGAGCCTACCTGTATAATCTGTCAGAACCTTTGGCCCGATTTTCCGTGCAGCACGCACCGAGTTAAATACTGGATATAATATACGTACTATGCATTCATACATCACAAATATAAATATAAAATCATAAATGCAAAATCATCTCAAATGTTTCTCATTAATATGCTAGGGATCTAGAATAAAATATATAAAAGCATGATTTTTCAGTATACATTCCCAACACCCTCTAACGCCTAGAGATACCTCAGTGGAAGTGGGACCACGTTACTATGGACTTTGTGTCTGGACTACCAAGGTCACCAGCAGGACACCACTCTATCTGGGTAATCGTAGATTGCCTCACCAAATCATCACATTTCCTACCGATCTAAACTTCTAAAAAGCTGGAAACACTAAGCTAGAAGTACATTCGGGAAATCGTACATCTTCATGGGATTCCACTGTCTATCGTGTCCGCTCGAGATCCACGTTTCACCTCACGATTCTGGAAAATTTTACAAACCTCCTTAGGAACGGAGCTTTGCTTCATCACTGCCTTTCACCCGCAAACTGACGGGTAATCTGAACGTACAATTCAAATGCTAAAAGACATGCTTCGAGCCTGCATCATGGACTTCAAAGGACATTGGGAGAAACACTTAACGTTGGTCAAGTTTGCTTACAACAACAATTATCAATCCAGTATTAGGATGCTTTCATATGAAGCTTTCTACGGAAGACCATGCCGTTCATCGACTTGTTGGATTGAAGCATGAGATAATGCACTTCTTGGACCGGACCTAGTACAAGAGACTACTGAGAAGATCTAACTCATTCAACAACAAATAGCCACCGCATAGAGCCGAAAAAAGAGCTATGCAGATCAACAACGAAGGCTGCTACAATTTGAAGTAGGAGATCATGTATTCCTGAAGATTCAACCACGAGGAGGGGTGATACACTTCGGCCAAAACGGGAAACTAGCCCCAAGATACATCGGGTCGTTTGAGGTTTTGGCTAAGGTGGGGGAAGTGGTATAACACCCTAATTCGGACCCTAGTTGTGACAACTCAGATTGTAACAACCTGTGTTAGCAATTCGACCCAAACCGTAGTATTAGTAACGGTTAGTTGACAAAATCTTAGTTCGTTGGAAAGATGAAAACCCTAATTCAGCTTGAAACTCTAAGTTGACCCGAAAACTCTAAAAAGATCAAATACTCAGAGGCAAAGTCCTAATACTTAGAAAAGTCTCGGGACAGCTTAAATTAATTAAATAACATAAAATATAAAATCAAAAAAAAAAAAAATCTCATAATTAGGGTAAACTGACAATTTTACCCATAATTCAACAAAAAGTCTTAAAAATTTAAATTTTGACACATGGACACTGAAAATTAGATATTTATATACAATTAAATAATAAAGAAAAAATAATGATAAAAATGAAAAAAATACCCTTGCATGGCCTGCCACCTAGGAAATTGTGTACAAAAAGTTACTTTTTGTATTTTTAAGCTTAAAAATGAGAAAAAATTGTATAAATAAAGCATTGTTATAATCTAATACTTTTTATACAAGTAATATACATAATAATATAATAATATAGGTCAAAAAAAGTAAACAAATAATTATTTAAAATCTCTACACAATAAATAAGTTAAAAAGTCAATTCTTGTCAAACTAACTTAAATTAACTTAAAAATCTAAACCTATTTAATTAATTGCTATCAAAATTATAATAATTAATGAAAAGACTAAATTAATTATAAAAACATTAATATAATAGGTTTTAGTAGGTTAAGATACCAAAAGGATATATAAAATTAATATTTTATGCATTTTATTGCACAAAATAGTACCAAAACTCAATTTAAACCTTAATTTTATACAAAATCAGTTTTGGTCTGCTCCAAACCCGCCCTTAGCTGACTTCCTTTGCTGCCAAATCTAAAAATATTTTTCTCAAATCTCACCCACCTCCCACGCAACCAATAGGAATTTAGAAAAATTTAAATTAAAGCAACATGTAATAATTATTTCTCCATTATAATTTTTATTATGAAAACACACCCAAACACCCTTATCCTCTATGTATATTCGGCTGAGAGTGTGTGAGAGAGAGACCAAGAAATATCCTAAGTGTTCTCAATGAGAAGAAGGAGAGATGCAGAAAGAAAGAAGGAAGAAAGAAGACGGAGCTAGGAAGGATCAAAGAGTAAGCAACAAAACTAAGTCCCACTCTTCTTCAACCTTTTGAGCATCAAAACATGTAAGTAAATATCCTAAAACCTTCTGATATTCTCTTATAAGATAGCCCTCAATCCGTCTCTATAATCAACCCTAAGAATCAGAAACAAAGATTAACTCAAAAAGGCGTTGTAGGAGTAGTTTGTGGACTATTTGTGTAAGGTTAAGTCTTGCATGTGCTTGCATGTGAATGTTTTTGAGTTTTATGACTTGAATATGTTCTGGAGTTTTGGTTTGTATGACTATATGACATGCATGCAAAGAAAATACACCAAAAATGAACACAACATGAGCTAAGCCATCAAAACCCTAGATAACCTAATTTCCTGGGCATATGAACTTTCTGTCATGAACTTTAAAATACCATAACTAATTGTAGAAAAATGATCTAAATGTGATTTTTATGTCCAGACCTAGATTGTGAAGTTCTCTTTCATTAAAAATTGGTTTGAAGTGATTTCGTTCGGTAGAACTCCAGATATACGATTTTGCCCAAAGAGTATCAGATCTTGACTATTCTGAGTTACAGTCCTAAAAACCCTAAGTTAGAGTGAGATTTGAGCGTGGGTCAAAACATAAAACTTGTAGAAGACATATTTATCTTACTGGTCACCAAAATTGAGCCAAAAATATAAAATCTTGATAGGTCAAAAGGCTTCCTAAAGTCTCTGTTGAGATTCAGTGACTGACAGAGCTCTTTGCCACACATTTTTATGAGACCAAAACCCCAAGTTTTTAATAGCCAAATCTAAAAGTGGTAAACATGAAAAATGTAGCTAACATATTAAACTAATTACTGAGAAAATATCAGCCTAAAATACCCTCGAATGGTACCCAAAAGACCTTGTGACTTCTTTGTTGAGAACCAGTTCTGCAAACCCTTTTTAGGCTGACTAAACCATTTTTTTATAAATTGGCCAAAATCACTAACTTTTTCCAAACAATTTATCCTAGCACAAACCATGAAACTTGTAGTGGACTCCTTAAACTAAAACCTTCCCAAACATCAGACCAATAGCCCTAGAATTGATACCCCAAAATCGTGGCCAATAGAGGCCCAAATTTTGCGTTTTCCTCTGTAAAGTGTTGAATGATTTTCAGTTAAATAAAATAAATGACCCTTTTGCCCTAGGATTTGGCCTTATTGTTAAACATGAAAGTTATAAAAAATATTTTTATTTAATTGGTGTTAAAAACTCAAAAATTAAATCTATATCTAGGTACCTCAAAACACTGTTGTAATTTTAAATTTAGCGATTAAACATTTATCAAAAATTGGCTAAGTATACGAGTGACGTGTTACTTTATGAAGTCTGAATATATGGACTTTATATGAACTTTGTGAATGATTGGCGTATGAAAATAATAATTTTGATAAAATGAACCCATGCTGGTAGTTCGATTCTATGTCACCTAACTTATAGCTGGTGCCTCATATATCTTGTACCTTATGGTTTAAAGACTTATACTTTATGCTATGTTGGTTTGTACGTCATGGCATGTTTAGTTTAATACCATGCTATTTTTAAATTGTACTTTAAGATACGAGTTGTTGTATCATAAGCATCATTGCAATGCATTTGGGGTATCATGTGGGTTGCATCCTGTATATTGGTTTTGATAATTTTGAACCTCGGTCATATTTGTTGGGTATATGTCCCTTCGATTTTCGTCGCTCCTTGAGTTATGGTTATATTATAGAAGTGGCGTTGACATGGGAAATTTGGGTAATTTTGGAGAAGAGTCTAATTTAGCGGACCTAATCTAACTGTGGTGGTAACTTCGAAGAAGAGCCCAATTATGGCGGACCTAAACCCCATTACCACGATGTTTTGAAGGGTAAATTCGGAGATGAGCCTAATTCGGCGAACCTAATCCCACTGTGATGGTAATTTCGGAGAAGAGCCCAATTATGGCGGTTCTAAATCCCTCATCTAGGTATTCTGGATAACGCGGAGTGTTTCTTGAAATTCCTGTTTGTTATCTAGACTTTGGGTTGACGCCTAACGAGCATCTTGATCCTTAATGTGGGATCGGTTGGTATGGAATAAGGATGGATAAAATTGGATAAAGGCCCGCCCCCACGCCGTTGCCATTGCGTAAAACGGCTAAGGTATGTATCAAAGGCGAGGGTTTACCTTTTTCAACAAGGTGAGGATAGGTTTAGTGAGCAAATTTCCATAAAGTCTACTCTATAATTCCCGGCGTGGAATTCATGATATTGTTCTGGATGTATGTCGGGTTAGGCAACTGCATTGCATTCTTCTGCATTACGCACTCGCACACTTGTTTTTATATATGCTTGCCCTGTTGAAAATGATAAATTGTCTATCTTTTTGGCCTTAAAATTTTATTGGGTATTATACGATATGTATTGTAGGATATTTTGTTGTGAGTTTGTTAGACGGTTTAGGAAATTTGCTTTTGGATTTCGGCTCATGGCATTCGTGCCACATGTGAAGAAGAAGAACAATTTAAGGAAGGCGTGTTCGTTGAAGAAGAAGACTCTGGGGAACGGGAAGTGTGGCAGGAGCCAGCCGGCCCCAACAACGCCGCTTGAAGACGTATAATTTCCTCCTTTTGATCTTTTGTTTAGTTTCCATGGACATATTGTAACTTTTGTTAAATTCTCTGGATGACTGTAATCGTTAAGTATTTTAAACAAGTTCTGAACATCTAATGATGTAATATTTATTATATATAATTATGAATACATGGCTGTAATAACTCCCTTACTTATAGTTACGTATGTCCTGACGTGCCTAGAGGACGGGGCATTACAAGTGGCATATCGTTTGGCTCTACCATCGTAACTCGCCAGCATTCATAATGTTTTGCATGTGTCGATGCTGAGGAAGTATGAACCAGATCCTACCCATAATCTGGACTGGAGGGTACTCCACGTTGATGAAGATATCACATTCGAAGAACAATCGGTAAAGATTATCGATCAACGAGACAAGATTCTTAGAGGTAAAACCATTATGCTCGTTTGATTTCTTTGCAAGCACAACAGGAATAAAGAATCGACATGGGAACGGGAAAAAGCTATGAGGACAAGTCATTCCCAATTGTTCGCAGATTGAGGTACGACATAAAATTTCGAGGACAAAATTTATTTTAGGGAGTAGATTGTAATAACTCGGTTCAAATCCTAGTATTAGCGATGGATAGACAACAAGAACTTAGGCTACTGCATGAATAAGAGAAACCTTAATTATTTCGAAAATCCTGATTTAACCTAGGAAACCCTAAAGAGGCCAAATCCTTAAAAGAGAAGCTTAAATACTCAGAGAAGTCTCAGAACAGTCTAAATTAAGTAAATAACATAAAATATAAAATTAAAAATCAAGAATTCTTATAATTAGGTAAAATGACCATTTTGTCCCTAATATAGTAAAAAGTCTTAAAAATCTAAATTTTGACATATGGACACCCAAAATTAGATATTTATATACAATTAAATGATAAAAGACAAAATAATAACAAAAAAGACAAAAATACCCTTGCATGGTTGGCGACTTAGGGAATTGTGTCCAAAAAATTACTTTTTCCTTTTTAAGCTTAAGAATGAGAAAAAGTTATATAAATTAAGTGTTATTATGACTTAAGACTTTTTATACAAGTAATATACATAAAAATATAATAACATAAGTCAACAAAAGTAAATAAATTATTATTTAAAGTTTCTACATAATAAATAAGTCAAAAAGTTAATTCTTGTCAAACTAACTTAAATTGACTTAAAAGCCTATACCTATTGAATTAATTGTTATCAAAATTATGATAATTCATGAAAAAATTAAATTAATTATAAACACATTAATATAATAGGCTTTAGTCGGTCAAGATACCAAAAAGATACATAAAATTAATATTTTATGTATTTTATTGCACAAAATGGTACTAAAATACAATTTAAACCCCAAAATTAATGCAATATTAGATTTCTCTTCCCCAAACCTGCCCTAGCCAAAACCCTAGCTGGCATAATCTGAAAATATAATTCTTAAGAAGATCCCACATTCCATGTATCCAATAGAAATTAAAAAAACACATCCACACCTCCATTCTCCTCTATATTTTCAGCTGAGAGAGTGAGGGAGAGACCCATAAAAATATTCTAAGTGTTCTCAAGAGAAGAAGGAGAGAAGAAGGAAGGAGAAGCTAGGAAGGTTCAAGGAGTGAGCTACAAAACTAAGTCCCATCATTCTTCAACCTTTAGAGCATCAAAATAAGTAAGTAAATCAATCAAACCTTCTGTCATTCTCTCATAAAATAACCTTCAATCCATTTTTATAATCAACCATAAGAACAAGAAACAAGATCTCACTCAAAAATGCATCGTATGAGTAGATTAGGGACTATCTATGTAAGATCAAGTGTGGTATGTGGTTGCATGTGAGTATTTTTGAGTTTTATGACTTGAATAGGATCTGGAATTTGGTATGTATGACTATATGACATGCATGCTGTCACGCTCCCAAACTCCGGTCACGTGAAACACCCACAAACAACCAAGCATAACACCCATCCCGAGAATACACTCTCAATATGAACATACATGCATTGTATATAATCGCCAAAAGACTTACATTACACGGTCCCAACACCGAAAAAATATGTATATATACATGAAATAGAAAGAACAAAAAAGAAGACTACAGCTTTTCTACATCTCCAGCAACTCCGGATCAACTAGCGTGACTGGTACCTGAAAAAAATATTATAAATCTCACACCGTGTGCTAAAGCTCAGCAGATACTAGACAACACATGCAATATAAGCTAAACATGCTTGGAAAACGAGGTGCAGTTTTAGACTCTCTTTCAAGCCTTAAAAACAATTTTCACAAGTAAGGAAAAGTGAGGATAATAACCATTGTTGACTCACAAGAGCCCTAAAAACAGTTGAAAAACGATTTTTAGATTGCGATTCACACGACTCTAAAAAAATAATTTAAAATTGGTTTTATCCGTCCCACAACGCAGTACATGCAAGCCACGAATCTTCTCGGACTTTCACCGATGGACCGCAGCCCCCGTCAATGTAACACAGATGCATACAACTGACCTTCACACGCCGCAACAACAGTTCTATCACATAGAAACAGATCTATACACAACAGACATTCTCACACAACCCTATACCACGGGATAAAATTGCAAGCCACGGGATAAGACCGCATACCACAAGATAACACCGCATGCCACAGGATGAAACCGCCGATTGCGGATTATAACACGGGATAAAACCATCAACCACGAGATAAAATCGCAAACCACGGGATAAAACTGCATACCGCGGGATAAAACTGCATCATGTGGGATAACACTGAACAACACATGCATACTAAATCAGGGTCTAAATGCATAAAACATACCCCATGCACCACACGCATGCGCTCCACAGATCTAACACATCCATGCCTAATAAAACTCTGAGTTTTGAAGCATAAACCACGTTACACGTAATGACATTAAAGCCATGTAATTCACTTACATAATCCGTACTTAAATAAACTAGACTTATAAATGCAAATAGCAAGTTATAAACGCACGTAACCATATATAACTTCAAATCAGGATGCCACCCGCCACGAAACCCGACATCCACTCTCAGGGACAACCATCAACCCACAGAACCAAGTCTAACCCGAAGGCCAACGCTAAACCCCTCAAACCACGAGGTCACAAAACACAACCTTTTCCCAAAAGGTGCTACGGGTCCAAACACGGCCCACATCCAACGAAGAACAAACACCGCACACCCAACCTTACACCACAACCACATCTATCCATGCACGTCACACCGAGGACGACACCTAAACCAACACTCGAAGCCATGACACGACTCCAAAAGGCACCACACAACCAATCGAACCCCGAAAAGAGTCCAATAGTATTTCAGTCAATTAATCCCATAACTAATCAATTGAATACCGTTGAAAATCAATCGGAAACCAAGATACCAACCACCAAACCACCAACACACAGCCCAAAACCTCAGTCGACTGGACCCCAACCTCTAGTCGACTGCAAACACACTAGAAAGGCAAAAAATGCCCCCAACACACCATCCAGTCGACTGACCCTCACGGTCCAGTCAACTGAACCCAAGAACCTAGGATCTAGTCGACTGATCCCTTGATCCCGTCAACTGGGCTGAGGCGGAAACAGGTTCTGAACTATGGGTTTAGCTCTCTAAACCTTGACTCAATGCCTCCAAACTCCCATCTAACGCCCTCGGACATACACACACCCAGGCCTAGCACCAAGACCTCAAAAGAAATACCCGACACCCGATTTTATCCATCGAAAACGACAAAAAATGATTTTTAAACCCCAAAACCCAACATTAAAACAAAATCAAATCTCATGCAATCTTACTGGTAAAAACACGCACGATTACATGTAGCACTCTTATAAGATATGAGAGTCTAGGATCCTACATCGGTGAGTTAAAAACTCGACGCCTCAAATTACGTGCAAAATTAAGCTTCATCGAAATGAAATTCCGTCCAGATGGATGCGTAGACCACGATGCCAATAGCAAGAATCTACTGTTGGATTGTTGAAAATTGAGCCACAGGCCCCCGAGAAGTTAGAGAGAAGGCAGAGAGAAAATGGAAGAAACTTAGTGGAGAAGTTTTGAAAATATCTTTTAAAAATATCTAACTCTAGATATTTATAGGCCTCCAAAATATCCTTTTTTTTTGAATTTTTAAAATTTGCACCGCAATGCTCCACGACCTTAGGAACTAACCTCGCATGCATATCTAATCCCGATCATGCATCAAAACGCATATAAACATGCAAAATAAAAAATAGAAAACACGCGTCGAAAAATGCCGAAAAAGAAAACGGGTCAAGGTCTCACACATGCAAAGAAAATATATTAAAAATAAACACAACATGAGCTAAGTTATCGAAACCCTTGATAGCCTGATTTTCTGGGCATACCAACATTCTACCACGAACTTTAAATCACCATAACAAATTGTAGAAAAATGAACTAAACGTGATTTTTATGTCTAGAACTAGCTTTTTAAATCCTATTTTATATAGAATTAGTTTGAAATGATTTTGTTTGGTTAAACTCTAGATACACCATTTTAACCAAAGAGTGTCAGATTTTGACCACTCTGAGTTGTAGACACAAAAAGCCTAAGTTAGAATGAGAACTGAGCTTAGATCAAAACATAAAATTTGTAGATAATACATTTGTCTTGCTGTCCATCGAAAAGGAGCCAAAAATTTGAAGTCTTGCTAGGTCAAAACCCTTCCCAAAGTAACCGTTGTGTTTTAGTGATTGACAGAGCTCTCTGTCACACATTTTTGTGAGACTAAAAACCTAAGTTTTTAATAGTCAAATCCAAAAGTAGTTTTCATGAAAAAATGTAGCTAACAAATTAAACTAGATACTGAGCAAAAATCAGCCTAAAATACCCTCGGATGGACCCCAAAGGTTTTGAGCATTTTCTGTTGAAAACCTATTCTGTAGACCCTTTTCATACTAACTGAACCCACTTTATAAATTGGCCAAAATCATCCATTTGTTCAAAACCACTAGCTCTAGCACAAAACATCAAACTTGTAGGGGACACCTTAAACTAAAACCTTCCAAAACATTAGACCTATAGTCCTTAAATTGATGCTGCAAAATTGTGACCAACAGAGGCCCAAATTCTGCACTTTTCTCTGTAAAGTGCTAAATGGATTTCCCTTAATTAAGATAAATGAGCCTTTTACCCAAGGAATTGACCTTACTGTTTAACATGAAAGTTGTAAGAATTTTTTTAAACTAAATAGTGTTCAAAAATTAGAAATTAAATCCATATCTAGGTACTTTAAAACACTGTTGTGGCTTTAAAATTGGCGCTTGAACAATTACCTAAATTTGGCTAAGTGTATGAGTGGTATGTTACTTTATGAAACTTAAATATATGGATTTTAAATGATTTATGTGAGTGATTGGTGTATGAAATTAACAATTTGATTATTAGAAACCATGTCGATAGGTTGGATCCATGTCACATGAATTATAACTTATACTTCGAATGCTTGTACTCTATGTTTTAGTAAGTTGTACCTTGTGCTATATCATGTTTATATGCCATGCTGTAATTAGTTGTACACGATAAGTATGTTGCACACCATAAGCATTATTGCACTGGTATCTTGGTTTATCAAAGTCCCTTTCGTACCTATCATTGTGGGTTGGGTTATGTGAAAATCATTATTTCTGTGGTTTTGAAACTAAGGCGTCCCTGGTTGCCAATATTGAAAATAAATTTGGAGATTGCTTATTATAAAAAGGGGTTAGGCACCATGGGTTCATTACTAGCCTTTTTAATTTGACTTTAAATTGACGCCTAGTGAGTATCCTGGTCGTTAATGTGGGATCGATTAGCCCAGATAAGGATGGACAAAATTAGTTAGCTCGCCCCCACTCCATTGCCATTGAGTAAAACGGTTAAGGCATGTAGCCAAGGCGAGCGTTTACCTTTCGTATTCAGGCGAGAATAGGTTCGGTGATCAAATTCCCCTCAAGTCTACTTTGAGATTCCCGGCGTGGAATTCAAGCTATGGTTCTGGAAGTATGTTGGGTTGGGCATTTACGTTGTATTTATTTGCATCATGTACTTGCATAACTGTACTTATATATGCTTACCCTACTGAAACTGTTAAATTTGTCGATCTCTTTGGTCTTAAATTGTATTGGGTATTATGCTATATGTATTGTTAGATATTTTGTTGTGAGCTTGTTAGATGATTTAGGGAATTTGCTTCTGGACTTCGGCTCATGGCACTCGTGCCACAGGTGAAGAAGAAGAACATTTTGAGGAGGGTGTGCTCGTAGAGGAAGAAGACTTCGAGGATGGGGATGAGTGGCAGGAGCCAGTTGATCCCAATAATGCCATTTGAAGACGTTAAATTCTCTTTCTTTTTGTTCTTTTGTTCAGTCTCCACGAACATTTTGTAACTTTTGTTAAATTCTCTGGATGACCGTAATCGTTAAATATTCTGAACATGTCCTGAACCTTAATGATGTAGTATTTATCATATGTAATTATGAATGCATGGCTAGAATATCTTTCTTAATTATAGCTATGTATTTCCCGACATGCCCGTAAGATGGGCCGTTACAGAGACCCATAGACTTTGATGGTTTTTCATTTTTTGATGTCGTTAGAAATATCTTTGAAAATGATGAGATTAGCCCTTTAAAACCCTTAGAAGCAAATTCCCTCAAACCTGAGATGCAAATTTTGCATCATATGGTCAACTATATTTTCCTTCCTCAGATGAGTAAATTTTGCGATGTTGTTTACATGCACGTCTTTTTATCATGTAGTGCATTTTAGAACAAAAAAATCTTGATCTTGGTTTTTTGTTTATTTCTAACATGTTGCAATCTCATGGAAAGTCAAACTTCTGTCTTCCACATGCTATGTTTTTTACTTGAGTCTTTTGCCACTTTGGAATAGACTTGTCTGCTGAGATGATGGTTTCCTTCTCTAAACATGACTTGTATGGTGCTTCGCCCCTAAAGCATATGCAAATCTCAAAAGTTGAAGGTGTCTGGACCACCAGACGTGAAACACCATCTATTTCTCGCCCTCAGTCTGCATTTCGAGAATTTTCTCCAATTCATGTTGATTTTAACTCTCCTACTCCTTCCGTTCGCACTCATATTCCTGGACCCTCTAATGCTCCACCACATGTTCCTCCTCCTCCTACTCACTTTGATCTTCCATCTGCTCCATCCACTTCTTAGTTTTTCAGTTTGTTGATTTATCCGAAATTATTTCTTTGATCAATGGCTTTACATCTTCCTTATCTTCCTCCTTGGCTTCTTTTTAAGCTAAAATCGATCAAGACATGTTTGATTTAAATAACACTATCTCCTCTCTGTTTGAAAAAGTGAGACATCTTGATAAGACAAATCGTGCTATCCGATACGATGTTGAAAATGCCACTAATGCTGGCAAAGCTTTATGAAAGACTATAGACGATAGCCTTGTGCCCATTATCAATTACAACAAAGCTATTCTGCAGCAAGTGCAGAATGAATAGGATCAGTGCATCATCACGGCTGTTCACAATAATACCTGCAAAGTTGTGGACCATCTCAAATGGTTGCAAGATGCATGGAGCAAACAGTTTAGAGCCAAGGAATCAAAAGAAGAGAAAGCAGCCTGTCTCAAACGAGAAGCAAATTTGGCTCTCACTGCCACTCTTGATGCCATGGCAACTGCCAAGAAGAAGGATGAACGCACTCTATTCTCCAAAGACAAGGCTTCTGAGAGATGTTAGAAGGCAGAAGAAAAGAAAAAGTTCAAGAAGTTCATGGATGACCAATAGCTTCGACCCTTTGATGATTCCAAAAGGGGAGAGAAAGAAAGGAAAGGTAAGTGGTGAAGTGAGGTGAAGGTGATGGAAAACATTAACAAACTTCATTCAGTAGTTTTTGATTTGGAAGGAGAAGATATAATCGTTAAGCATACATTTTTTGTTGGTTTGTGTTGTTTGTGTAGTTGAAAAACATATTCTTTTTATCATACTTCTGTTATGGAAGAATGCTTATATATATGTGTTTGTGTATAACCAATCCTATTTATATATCTATGATTGATGGTTGGATTTTGAAAAATCACTTCGCATATATTTGCCTTGATGCACAAATTTTTTATTAAATTTAGAATACTTCTGAATTATATTTGCAGAACATCTTACAAATTATATTACTCTGTTGAATGTGTGTATAACTCTGATGAATACATATTCTATTTAAGCCATATCGATAAGAGGAGAACCTTTGTTGAAAAATCTTTTTTAATGTTTTCTATAAAATATTAAAATTATTATACTCATAAAAAAAAGGAGATTGTTAGCTCAAGGACTTTTTATATTAATTTTGATGATTTTCATAATTTATTTTCTAAGAATAAATGCATTTAAAAGGATAATATTTATATGAAAAATTACAGTTACTTCCCCTGAGATTTAAGCTTATTACAGGGACCTCCCATGTGGTCTCTGAAATTACACTAACCTCCCTTGAAGTTTAATTTTTAACATCAATTGCACCCAATTGCACCCAATCGTTACATTTTTGAACAAATTTTTATGATCAAATTCGTTCATTACGTAGACCTCGTCGTCTTTGTTTAGCATGTGAAAATTTAGATTCATCCAATATCTGTAACTAAGTGATTGAATAATTGTTATTTATTTATTTATTAGGAGATCTTATTCAATCACTTAACTACAGATATCGGATGAATCTAAATTTTCACATGCTAAACAAACTCGACGAATTCTACGTAATGAACAGATTTGATCATAAACATTTGTTCGAAAATGTAACAAAAGAGCCGAAACACTCTGCACTCAAAAGGAGTTGACACAAACTAAATTTGTGTCGACACAAAAGTGTGGTTTTTCACTTTTATTATTCAGAATTTTGAGTCGATGTACAAATGCCAAATGAGTAGACACAAAAGTACTGAGGCCACCTACAGAATTTGGTGTGTCGACACAAAGTAAAGTTCGAGTCAGCACAAATATTTTGAGCCCGCCTAAAGAATTTTAGTATCGACACTAATGTTCAAATGAGTCGACACAAATATCTCGAGTGTTCCTGCAGAATTTTAGTGTCGACACCAAGAAGATTTGAGTCGACACAAATTGTCCTCTCCCGGATGCTGAAGAACTATTGAGTCGACACAATATCCAAATATGTCAACACCGTTGTGCTGGTGAGGAAGATTGCAGAAATTGTGTTAACACCTCAGAAGAATTGAGTCGACCCAATCACTTGATGATCCTTGCCCTAGACATTTTCTGTTGACCCTAAAGAAAATGTGTCGACACTCGCGACAAAAATTCAAATTTGCTGAAGACTTCAACGGTTGGATTTTTGGCATTTAATACCCTCACCTACCTCCAACGGTCATGAATGCTCAAGAGCTTATATAAGGAGTAATCATGAACGCTCAAGAGCTTATATAAGGAGTTACTCCTCAGCATTTAATCTCTCTAGAGACTTACAATCACTGTTCTTTTACTTGATTCAAACTTGAAATCTTCAAGCTTTCATTTATTGTTGTAACTCCAGCTCTTGTACCTCATCTCTCTTTACCTCTTCATTTATTGCTAATCAATTTCTATAAAGAGAGTGAGTGATTCTCATCTAACTACTTCATTTATTGTATTCACGGGTAAGTCACCATTTTTCCTTTGAATGAGTGAGTAAATCTCATCAAAGAAGAGCTCAAGTGTGATTTGAAAAAAATAGGAAATTGTTTTCATAGGATCATCTTATTGCTGTTGTAAGGCCTTTGAATGTACTCGTAAATAGTCGTATCCTTGTAGATATTCTCAAGTGAAGTATTGAGATTTTAAGGCTTGAAATGCCCCCGTGAAGCATTCTACATAGTGAAAATTTTCAAGAGAAGACTTAAGGAGTGGACGTAGGCTTGGAAGAAGTCAAACCACTATAAATCCTTGGTGTCTGGTTCATTCTCTCTATCTCTAACATCTTTAATATTTGCATTGCTTTAATTTTTGATTATCTTGCTTTATTTGGTTGCAATATTAAAAAGTTTTCAAAAACGTTTTAAAATTTGTTATTAATTTTTAAGACCCAATTCACCCCCCTCTTGAGTTGCCTAGAACTAACAAAAAAGAAAGAAGGTCAAGTATTCAGGAACGCTGAATGGTTACTTCGCTAAGGAGGGTGAAGATTTTCTGTACTGTGGTTTTCTAAAGCCATGGTTTGATGAGAAAACTAATAAGAGGTTGCCAGGGTTGGAGATTTTCTTCAACCATAAGTTATCAGATATAGAGAAAGAAGAGGCAGTGGAGAAAAAAGAGAAGAAAGAAGAAAAGATTCAAGATAAGGATTGGACGGACAAATTAGATGGCATTGGCATGGGAGCATTATTCAGCAATAAAATGGCTCAGATGTGCGTAGCTGATCAAGATTGCCTGATGTTGGGTTGTGGTATGCCGGCAAACTACACCATGCTTATCGTAGACGTGGTTGTGAGAGGTGTAAAAAAATGGTCCATAGAGTCTTGTAATTTACATGATGCAAGTCTTGAATTTGAGTCTGAGTTATGCAAGTCCTTGTTTGTTCTGACGAGTCAAATGTCGAGTCTGAGGCCACATCTGTCTGTGCATCTTCCCCTGCTATTGCTTTTGAGCTTGTATTCCATTCTCTCTTTAACATTAATGAAATGAACGAGATTTCTGGTTACTCTACTTTGGTTGATTTATTTCATATGCTTTCTGATGTTTTTAAATTAAACGGGGACGTCCCCGAAGAAATAAAAGATTTAATAAAAAGAGAAGAAGAAATACACGCTCAACCTATAACTGAAGAAACTTTGTCAATCAATCAGGGTAATTAAACTAATACACAAATTATACAAATCAGTTCTTCATTATCTCTAGTTGAATGTGAGCATTTAATAACATTATTAAAACAATTCAAAGACGTCTTTGTGTGGTCTTATAAGGATATGCCCGGAATTGATCCCGAGATTGTCCAACACCATATCCCCTTATATCATGATGCCAAACTAGTCAAACAGAAATTGAGACGGATACAGCCAGAATGGGCATTGAAGATCAAAGAAGAATTCACCATGCAAATCAACGTTGGTTTCCTTATGATAACCGAATATCCAAAGTGGGTGGCTAATATTGTACTAGTCTTAACGAAGGATGGACGCATCCGAGTTTGTGTGGATTTTTGAGACCTCAACAAAGGTAGCCCGAAGGATGATTTCCCATTATCGCATATTGACCTCTTGGTGGACAGTACAGCGGGGCACGTCCTCTTGTCATTCATAGATGGTTTTTCTTGGTACAATCAGATCCTAATGGACCCCGAAGACAGAGAGAAGACAACATTTACTACACCTTGGGGCACCTAATGTGTGAGACCCTGACTCATTTTATTTTGGAAATGTCTAAGTGATAATGTAGTTTGAGTTAACCCTTAACCTCGGTGTGTAGGTGTTTTGTTTCTTCATAGTGGAACAACAGGTGCGTATGAGTTTTATTCATGTTCGGGTTAGAAAGAGGCATGTTTGGTTTGGTTTAAGGTTAAAAAACATGTTTCACGCCGAAAAACAATTTGCCCAGCAGTCCAGTCGACTAGACTAGAGGATCCAATCAACTGGGTTGACAGAAGACTCATTCAGTCGACTGAACTAGGAGATCAGTCGACTGGATCCCAGATGTTTTCGTGTATATAAATATCAGCAGCCTGAGATATTTTGGAAAAAGCTTTCTTCTAAGCAAAGTCTCAATTTTCTCTGTCTTCTCTCTAGATTTTGATGGACCCGGAGCTCAGTTTTTAACAAACTGACAGCGGATCCATAATGTTGGTGCCGGGGGCTTTGCATTCATCTGGATAGAATCTCGTTTCATCAAGATTTAATTTTTGAAACGTCGAGCTTTTGGCTCACCGAAGTAGGATTCTAGACTGTATAACTGTCAAAGGGTGTTATATGTAATTATATGTATTTTTACCGAGTAAAAAATGCATTAAATGTGATTTTCCTATTTAAACCTTGGTTTTTGGGTAAAAAGTTTGTTTTTACGTCTTTCTTGGTTTATTTCATGACTCGAATGTGCTGGTATCCGTAGTTTTCAAAAAGGTAGTTTTTAAAATGGAGTTTGGTGAACATTTTGGGAAAACATGTTTCTTGGAGGTTTGGAGCTAACCCTTGGGGTTGAATCTTAGATTTTGAAACGTTTTAATAGAAGTATGATTTTACATGCTAGTAGATCTCCAAGGTGGATGGATTGGATCTCTTTTTATACATGTTCATGTATAACTATTTTATAGGTTTTTTGTAGTTAAGCTACGGCTGGTTTTTAAATGATTTTCATAGATGTACCGTGACAGTGGGTGTGTTGAGTTGGGCTTCTATTCCTCCTCGGTGGAAGTCTAGAAACGTGCGCAACGTAGGTGCTTTATACCTTTGGGTTAGTTCCTGTAAATTAAGCAGTGGGTGCTATGTACCCTCGGGTTTTAGGTCCGTAAATTGGGCAGTTACGTTGCTGTAACTCTGTATAGAACTTGTCATTACCTAGCTGGCCTTCAGTGGTTCAGGATTAGGGTAATGGATAGGAGTCTATAGTTGTTACCTTTTTCACTACGTGTGGCAAAATCGGTACATAGAATTTCATTTTATCTCTTTCTCCGTGGCTGTCTCCTCGGTTGTGTGGCTCAAGTGGAGAATACTATTTTATTACTGCTTTTCCTTAACTGTGGCATGATATCTGTGTGGATGATATGCATAGTTTTAAGGATGGAAAACTTGTGGTTTTTGAGAAAAAAACTTTTTTAGCTCATGCGATGAGTCTTTATGCTTATGATTGCATAACCTGCTTTACAGCTTTATAGTCTGTTTCTATTGGGCTTTGCTCACGATGTGAGATTTTATTGTAAATTTTTTTTCAGGTGAACGTGGTCCAGTAGGTTAACCTTGGGGTGCCCGGAGGTGGCTGATGACAAGACTTCTGTTTTGTCTTGATAGGTTGTTTATACTTTTCTGTATATGTTTCATGTTGGATATAACATGTTGTGATGCGTATATAACTCTTATGGATGTATGCATGTTTTAATGCTTTTGAGATAACCATGGGTTGGTTGTTGTTTTTTGTAGTTTCTTACAACGTTTTTCGTTGCTGAGTTCAACGGTTTACAAACGGAGTTTTCAAATGGTTTATGCTTCATTCAAACTCTTGTGCTTCGAGGGAGGTTTTGAAACAGTCTAAGCTTCTTTTAAAAAGAAAACATTTTCTTATCTCAAACTTGTGTTTTGTTTTAAACCAAAATCGTAGTCTTTGGGCTACTCTTTTAAATCAGCTAAACCTCAGTGGTACGCTTTTATAAAGGTTTTAGCCTTATTTGGGCTTTTGGGTTTTTATCTTTTGTGTTGGGGCAGTTTAGTGGTTGTTTATAGGCTTTTTGCGTGACCCAAAATTTGGAGCATGACAACTTGGTATCAGAGCTCTGGGTTCAAATACCTATGAGCTATGGGAAGAGGGTGAGTTAATTTGTGAGAAAAGATGTGTGTGTGCTTGGTTGCCAGTGTTTGGAACATAAGCATGTTAGCTGTTGAGCATGTTGATGCCGCGTATATGTGAGCATGGAGGTTGGACCTTAGAATTGATTAGTCTTGCCTTCGGGCATTTGGATTAACAAACTTGGGAGCTAAGTTAGAAACACGTTTTACGGAAGTGATTTCTGGCAAGGAAGCTGAGTAGGTTATCCAAAGTGATGTATCATTCTTGTCGGTTCTTCTCAGTATTGGTGTTGTGTCTGCATATTCGTTGTTTCTATGTGTTAGCATGATTATGTGATAGGTGTTAGAAATAACATGATAGATCGATCTTAGATTTTCGTGTTTTGTATTTTTTTTATATAACCTGTACACCCTTCGAGACGATGAGACCATGGTTTGGGTCTAGAATGTGCGACTCGATTGCGGAGGTAAGGTTATGGGTTGAGCGTCGATCGCTTGGTATGTTGTGAAACTCGTCAATGAGTTGGGTTTCACCGTGTGAGGTTGACCCTAGTTGGTGAACTGTGGAGCGTTGGCATAAGCGGAGTTTGTTTGAGTGTAGTTGAAGCATGGTTGCTAGCTTTGGCTTTAGTATCTGACTCCTCTTGTGAGTAAGCCAATGAAAGTTATAGTTGTGTTATGGATAGCCTTGTGAGTAGGGGCGATAGAGTATCGAAGACCTTGGAAATCAGTTGTTATGACTAGATTACTGGATAGGAGCTGCGGATCGTGATAAATCCTTTCGGTTAGGGTTTAGTGTATATGGTTTGGCCGTGTGATGGATTAGGTACGTCGTGAGCTATGCTAACTCATGAGCCGTGTGCTCAAGATGGGGTATAAACGGGAACATAGTGGATTGGAGCATGATAATTCTTGGCTAGGTGTATGTAGTGATAGCAGAATGTGTGGTTCTGGAGATATTTCTTGATAGTTAGGATGTTGATGGTGGTCAGCAGGATGTTGACGGTAGTTAGAGTAGCATCTGAGGATGTTGTTGGTATTCAGAGTCGTGTTTGATGACCTTGAAAGTTGTATACCTTCTGGAGGTTTGAGAATTGAGTTTCGAGTGGGTGAACTCAAGGATACGGGGATGAGTAGGAGTTATAGATATGTTGGGAAGAGTATGAGTTGCGACCGTGTTGGATGTGTAAGGGTTCAGGTTACGATTCTAACATGTGACGAGTAGCAGTTTTATGGGATTCCTACGAGAATGCAGGTTTATGGTCTGATCGTTATCCTAGTGATCAGTAGATTATGTTTGGGAACCATGCTTGGTGCATGAGGTTCGAAGGGACCAAAGACGAGTTTAGGAGTGTGGTTGGTTAGTGCTGAGATGATGTATCCTGGGTGTGATATGTCTGGAGGTTGTTTGTGCTCCACCTTGGGTTCAGAGATGGGTATGTTGTTTACCAAAGGGAACGAAATATGGAGTAAAAAGGTTCAGCAATATATCGTGTGGTTTGGCTGGCCTGAGGTAAAAGGTTAGAAATCGTGGGTTGCAATGCCTGTGATCGATGTGTGCTTTGAGAGCGGAAGTGCAGAAGCTGTCTGCATGATTAAGGGAGTTCTCGGTAACTCTGGATGAAAGGTTTCAGGATTGGGTTCCCTTGTCTGATGTCGTCGCTTTCTATGTGAGTTGAATGGGCAATGGGCTCGAGATTGTGATGTGGTTGTGGTTTTCCTAGCAAGGATTAGGTGAGTAAGTGTAACCTTGTGGGGTGAGGTTTTGGCGCGATGGAATGTTGACGTGTGTCTCGATGTACACTTAGTGATGAGCTTGTAATCCTATGAGATGGGAGGTGTTGTGCAAGGTATGCTACTTGATGGTATTCATCTGTGTGTGAATGACGCCGAAGAGTTGAGAGCTTGGTGTAGCGGATGGTCAGAGTACCGTGATCGTGGTTGACAGCCGCTGTTTGACTGTGGTCCATGTGGCCTCAAGTTAAGGTTTACAGGGTTCTTTAAGGGCCAAGTGTTGATGAGTACAAAGAGTATGCCGGGTACTAGGAGTACGTTGAGATTGGGTCATGGTTTCTTCTTGATCCTTTTCTTTTCTCTAGATGGAGAGAGAGTTTCTTTGACGGTTGTCTGGTGCGAGTTGTTTCATCTCGGTTGGATGGAGATGTCGGATTCTTGTTTGATTCATTGTGGTTTCGGCGTGTGGTGCATAGATAAGTGCTTTTTTGAATGTTGAGTATCCGTGTGTATGACTTGGGATTCGATTGCTCTTGCGGTTAGGGACCGTAAAGAATCACATGATGGGGTTGATATTATCCTGCGGTAAAAGACCGTAAGAGCGTACATATAAGTGTGGTAAACATGGTAGGTTGTGGTACTAGGTCAAAGTGTGGCTTGTTTGTGTGACGGTTGAACCATTTGGGTTGTGTTCCCTGTGAGGTCGATTTGGTAGACTAGGAATGCATTTGCTTGTTCTTATTGACAAGGGAATTGGTGTTGAGATGTAGTGCTCTTTCTACAATGATCAATTGAGAATCGTTAACCGTTGTGTATAGCTTGTGCTGGTTTGTGTGGGTATGGTTGTACTTCTAGCTCTTGACAGAGCAAAAATTATGTGAGAACAGTGCGGCTGTGATATTCACGTGGTGAATTTCTGGTAGACTTTGAGAAGTCTAGATTTGGGTTCAGTTTGGGTTTTGAACTGTTCTAAGTTCTTGGAGTCGAGGAGTAATCGTCGACTGTGGTAAGTGTTATGTTTTGGCATAACTGTTTGTTTGGATGATGATTCCAGAGTTTGGTAAGGTATGAGTCAGGAAGGATACGATATTTGAGAAGCCTTGGTTGGCGTAGCCTGTTCGAACAGACGCGATTGTTTGGTTGGGAACGGAAGTGCCGTGATGAGTTCTGTATATGAGGTGATCTGTCTGTGTGACGTGTTTGGTTAAATGACTCGTTTGGGTCAGGCGACCTTGTGGCTATGATGCTAAATTCTCTTTCAGTTGTGTTAAATCTTGTCTAGGATAATGGTGTATTGCCTAGTGTTTCTCTAGGGTGAGAATAGTAGTTCGTGATGGAAGATCGGATAAAGGATGAAGGTTTGAAGGTTTGATGAGATGCATTCTTTAGTATTCCAGGTGGGTTGTGTGAGCTTCGCTCTGGTGAGCTTCTCTCTAGAGTTAGGTGTTGTGTTGTTGCTTGTGGATCGGTGTCATGTTAGCTTCAGTGATGGTGATGTTGGCATCAGCAGGGTGATGATGTGGTATTAAAGTCGGTGGTCGTCTGGTGATCATTAAAACTCGAGTAAAGTTTGTGCGTGGAATATGTGAGTTCATGTGATCAATGTCGAAGTTCAACGTCGTGTGTTTGGACTTGTGAAAATAGTCCTTGGTGTGCCTGGTGAGATGCGAATGAGCCAGTTTATGGTAGTAAGAACGAAGGGGTAGTAGTCTTTATGATCGGGCATAGAGCGTGTTTGAGATCAAGTACCGTGGTGAATTAGTCTCTTGCTATTTGTTTATCGGCGGAGTGATCTGTGTTCGACGAGAGTTCTGTTTTGAGGTTTGGCAGCGTGAGTTGGATCTTAATCCGACATTTTGTGGATGTTTCCTGGATGACAATGATGTCAGTGGAACTTACACATGTGGGCAGTTTGTGTGGAGACCGAATCTTCAAGTCGTGTTTACCTTGTGCGACGATGGTTGTATTCTTGGTATCAATTTTGTGACAACATCTTCGGGGTTTCAGTTGTTGGGGCATTTCTGCCAATATACGGTATCACTAGGTTTACATCAAAGATTGTTGATGGTTGCGGGCCAGTGATTGGCTTGAGTTTTGGTGTTGAATTTCGGGGACGAAATTCCTTTTAAGAGGGGGAGAGTTGTGAGACCCTGACCCATTTTATTTTGGGAATGTCTAAGTGATAATGGAGTTTGAGTTAACTCTTGACCTCGGTGTGTTGGGTGTTTTATTTCTTCATAGTGGAACAACATGTGCGTATGAGTTTTATGCTTGTTCGGGTTAGAAATAGGCATGTTTGGTTTGGTTTAAGGTTGAAAAACCTGTTTCATGCCGAAAAATAGTTTGCCCAATAGTCCAGTCGATTGGACTGGAGGATCCAGTCGACTGGGTCGACAGAAGACTCATCCAGTCGACTGGATCCCAGATATTTTTGTGTTTATAAATATCAGCAGCCTGAGATATTTTGGAAAAAGCTCTCTTCTAAGCTAAGTTTTGATTTTCTCTACCTTCTCTCTAGATTTTGATGGACCCGGAGCTTGGTTTTCAACAAACAGATAGCGAATCCTTGATGTTGGTGCCGGGGGCTTCGCATTCATCCGGACAGAATCCCTTTTCGTTAAGGTTCGATTTTCGAGACGTCAAGCTTTTAGCTCACCGAGATAGGATTCTAGACAGTAGAACTGTTAAAGGGTATTATTTATAATTATATGTGTTTTCACTGGGTAAAAAATGCATTAAATGTGGTTTTCATGTTTAAACCTTGTTTTTGGGTAAAAAGTATGTTTTTACGCCTTTCTTTGTTTATTTCATGATTCGAATGTGTTGATATCCGTAGTTTTCAAAAATGTAGTTTTTAAAACGGAGTTTTGTGAACATTGTAGAAAAACGTGTTTCTTGGAGGTTTGGAGCTAACCCTTGGGGTTGAGTCTCAGCTATTGAGACGTTTTAATAGAAGTATAATTTTACATGCTAGTAGTTCTCCAAGGTGGATGGATTAGATCTCTTTTTATACATGTTCATGTATAACTATTTTACGAATTTTTCATAGTTGAGTTACGGTTGGTTTTTAAATAATTTTCATAGAAGTACCGTAACAGTGTGCGTGTTGAGTTGGGCTTTTATTCCTCCTCGATGAAAGTCCAGAAACGTAGTGTAGGTGCTTTGTACTTTCGAGTTAGTCCTCATAAATTAAGCAGTAGGTGCTCTGTACCCTCGGGTTTTGGGCCCGTAAATTGAGCAGTTACGTTGTTGTAACTCCGTATAGAACTTGTCATTGCTTAACAGGCCTTCAGTGGTTCAGGACTAGGGTAATGGACAAGAGTATATAGTTGTTACATTTGTCACTGTGTGTGGCAGAGTCGATACATAGAATTTCATTTTATCTCTTTCTCCTGGGCTGTGTGGTTCGAGTGAAGAATACTGTTTTATTACTACTTTTCCTTAATTGTGGCATGATATCTGTGCGGATGATATGCATAGTTTTAAGGATGAAAAACTTGTAATTTTTTAGAGAAAAACCTTTTTGGCTCCTGTGGTTGAATCATTATGCTTATGATTGCATAACCTGATTTACAACTTTATAGTCTGTTTCTATTGGGTTTCGGCTTACGGTGTGAGATTTTGTTGTAAAACTTTTTTCAGGTGAACGTAGTCCAATAGGTTGACCTTAGGGTGCCCGGAGGTGGATGATGATAAGATTTCTATTTTGTCTTGATAGGTTGTTTATACCTTTCTGTATATGTTTCGTGTTGGATATAACATGTTTTAATGCGTGTATAATTCTAATGGATGTATGCATGTTTTAATGCTTTCGAGGGAACCATAGGTTGGTTGTTATTTTCTGTAGTTTCTTATTACGTTTTTTGTTACTGGGTTCAATGGTTTACAAACGGAGTTTTCAAATAATTTATGCTTCATTCAAACTCTTGTGCTTCGAGAGAGATTTTGAAACGATCCAAGCTTCTTTTAAAAAGAAAAGATTTTCTTATATTAAACTTGTGTTTTGTTTTAAACAGAAATCGTAGTCTTTGGGCTACTCTTTTAAATAAATTAAACCCTCAGTAGTACGCTTTTATAAAGGTTTTAGCCTTGTTTGGGCATTTGGGTTTTTATCCTTTGTGTTGGAGCGGTTTGGTGGTTGTTTGTAGGTTTTTCGCATGACCCGAAGTTTAGGACGTGACATATTGTTATCGTGTGATGCTATTCAATTTGAAGAATGTAGAGGCATCCTATCAAAGGGATGCCACTACTTTATTGCACGATATGATATATATGGAAGTCGAGGTGTATGTAAATGATATGATAGTGAAATCTAAGGATCGGAATAGCCATATCATAGCACTACAGAAGTTTTTTAGAAGCATAAAAAAATACAAGATGCGGCTCAACCCACAAAAGTATGCCTTCGGAGTCATTGCAGGCAAAATGCTCATATTTATGATTACTCAACGAGACATCGAGGTCGATCCTTCGAAAATTAGAGCAATCATGAAAATGCCTCCTCCAAAGACCGAGTGAGAAGTCAGGGGCTTTCTGGGCAAGATGCAGTTCATCAGCCTGTTCATAACCAAGCTGACAACTACTTGTGAGCCGTTGTTCCGCCTGTTGAAGAAAGGGATCAAGTTTTATTGGGATTAGAAATGCCAAGATGCCTTTGAAGCTTTGTGTTAATACTTGCAAAACCCACCAGTTCTGGCTCCTCCCGAGCCTGATAGGCCACTGATTCTCTATTTGTAAGTGACTGATTCGGCTATGGGATGCATGCTGGCACAAGAAGGAGAAACTGGAATTGAGAAGGCAGTCTACTACTTGAGCAAGAAGATGACTAGGTCCGAGATACGATATACGCCGTTGGAGAAGACATGTTGGGCTTTGATTTGGGCCTTCTAAAAACTAAGGCATTACATGCTGTCTTTCACAGTAAATATAATTTCCCGAATTGATCTATTAAAGTTTTTATTTGAGAAGCCAGGACTAACAAGAAGGCTTGCTCAATGAATGCTATTGTTGTCAGAGTTTGACCTCAGGTATGTCACCAGAAAGTCAATAGAGGGAAGAGCCGTGGCAGAATTCTTGGCAAATCAGCCGATCAAAGAAGACGAAGACGTCAAGTTCCAGTTTCCAGGCGAGCAGCTCATGGGAGTCGAGGATGACAAATGGATTCTGTATTTTGATGGTGCATCCAATCAGTATGGCTATGGAATAAGAGTTCTCCTTGTCACTCCGGACGAGTCGCATGTTCCCCTGTCTTTGAAGCTCAACTTTGAAGTTACCAACAACCAAGCCAAGCATGAAGCGTGCTTAGCCAGGATAGAGGCAGCCCAGGACTAGGGGCAAAGAAGCTACAAGTCATCGGAGATTCGGCATTGGTAGTCTCAGAGGCAAGAGGAGAATGGAAGGTGAAAGACGTAACTCTAGTCCTCTATCACCAAGAGCTGGAGAAGTTGATACCATATTTTGAATCAGTGGAAAAGGGAGAATACACTTAGTACTTCAATATTCAGAACTTCTTGAAAAAGGGAGAATACCCCAAGTTTGCTAGCAAAAAGGACAAAAGATCAATAAGGAGATTATCTACATAGTTTGTTATTTGCAAAGGAAAGTTGTACACACAAGGGCATTTCGAGGTCAACAAGTTATGTGTCAGTAGTGAAGAAGGCCAAGAATTGATAAAAGAGTTACATACTGGAGTCTGCGGGCCTTACATGAGTAGGAATATGTTAGCTAGAAGATCCTACGACAAAGGTATTTTTGGATGACAATGGAGACGGATTGTATACAGTTTGTACGGAGATGCCATAAGTGTCAGATCCATGCAAACCTTACGCATATTTTCCTATCTCAACTATATAGCCTGACGTCGTCATGGCCGTTTTTAGTATGGGCCATTGATGTGACTGGAAAAATAACACCAAAGGCTTCAAATGGTCATGAATTCATTTTAGTGGCCATTGATTATTTTACCAAGTGGATGGAAGTTGCCTCCTACTCGGTGCTGAAAGCTTCTCATGTTGCCAAGTTCATTAAGCAGAATATCATTTGTAGATACGGGATTCCCCATGAGGTTATCTCAGACAGCGGTTTGCACTTTCAAGGTAAAGTTCTAGATTTTTTCGAAGAATATCGGATAGTGGTTCATAAGTCATCACCATATCGTCCATAGACCAACTGAACAGTCGAAGCAACAAACAAGAACGTAAAGAAAATTCTATAAAAGATGATCAGCTCGCACAAAGATTGGCCAGAGCATCTACCATTTGCACTTTAGGGGTATAAGACGTCAATTAGAGCTTCAACAAGAACCACGCCTTACTCCTTGGTGTATGGGATGGAAGCTGTGCTTTCCATCGAAGTGGAAATCCCTTCACTAAGAGTAGTAGCTGAGGCCAACATTTTGGAGGCAAGATGGCAAAGGAATCAGGTGGAAGAACTGCTTTTGTTTGACAAAAGAAGGCTGCAGACTCTATTTCATATACAAGGATACCAAAGGAAGATATCTCGTACATTCAATAAGAAGGTTAAGACCCGGGATCTAAGAGAAAGCGACTTAGTTCTTAAGGAAATCAGGACTCCTATTTTTTATCCAAGGGGCAAGTTCAAGCTAAACTGGTCTGGACCGTTTCTAATCAAAACCATTATGACTGGTGTTGCAGTAATCATCATGGATCTAGATGATAATATGTTCTCCACTCCGATCAACCTAGACCAGCTCAAAAAGTACTATCGTTGAGAGAAAAACAAATAAAATAAAAGCTCACTAGATTGAAAATTGAAAAGGCGACCCAGAAAAAAGTTAGAGTAGCCCGCAAGGTCAAAAATCTGAAATGGCAACCTGGGCAAAAATTAGGGCATCACAAAAGGAGAGTGTTAAGATCCGAGAGTAAACCGAGCTCGAACTACGTCATGGCCTAATTCCACTTTCTTGGGATACGTAGACAGCTTTTTTTAAGAAGTTCGGCCACTTTCTTTGTGTTATCCATCTTTGAATCCAAGTAAAGATCAATGCAAGTTTGTTTTTGAATTATGATAATAAAGTCATTCACATTGCAAAAATTGAAAAACTTAAGATAATTGCAAACATTTTTCAAAATAAAAGTGGAATACTTCATTTTAGCAGTGATTACAAAGTTTTGGAATTAGGGCGGGTGGGCAAGTCCCAAACTCTAAAAAGTAAAAAAAGAAGAAAGCTAGGAAATCTGAAAAGCAAAGCAGATCCCTCAAATCTTCCTCCTCTTTGCTTCATGTTTTTTTTTCCTCTTTATTTCGTTTATCTCTATCTTGGATCAACCATGCCTTGTACTCCACAGGGAGCTCCAGGCACTGTAGCTCCTGCATCTCTATCAGTGAACGTGATGGCCAAGTCTCTTGATACCTCGCCAGAAATGGGGCCTGAAGGGAAGATGAGTATAAACGGTCTTGAACACCATGGAATATGATCTGACTACAACTGAATTGCCTCATGATCATGTGTGGGTAATAGAAAGTAGACAGTCACAAGCCAATCAACAGAACACCGGGATGGTCCATAGTGGTCAAGGTCATAGTGGAGATCCACCGCCAAGAGCATTGCCAAGTAATGTCTACTCCCGTCAGAAAGGAAAGATATTGCCTCTGAGCCATCTCAGTAGTACATATCTAATAGTAAGGACAACAGCCGAGGGCCGTAGCATTATACCTATCTGTGGTCGGCTTCTGCATGAGGTTCACCTTCTTTATCAACCAGATTTGTAAAAGAGTTTAAGAGGTAAGAACCAAGAGAAAACAGTAAAAGGAGATATTTGTGTGAAATAAAGCAAAAAGAGATGTTAGCAGTAAAAGCCGAGAGACATAAAGCAAAAGAAAAGAAGAGTGGAAAATGAGCTTTCAATCCTGTAAGCGAAGGAGCGAGCGATTATTCAATTTTGCAAAAATGGCCGACGAGGACTACGAGATGGGTAGGGGGCATGATGATAAGCCATTGAAGCCCAAACCTGAACTGCATGAAGGGATAAAAGGGGGCGTGATGATGAGCCTTTAGAGCTCGAACCTAAACTAGATGAAAGGATAGAAGGGGACGTGAAGGCGAATCTTTGATACCCGAGCCTGAATTAGATGAGGGGGCAAAAGAGGCCGGATAGGGAAATAGAAAAGCACCTTTAGAAGACACCAAAGTATATAAGAGTACAAGGATTTTGGATATCTATGGCCTATGAACTAGTATGAACACACCTGTGATGGTTGAGTTAGGGTGAAACTGACCCCCTTGAGGGCACAGTATGAGGTCCCCCAACAAAGGCCCGTGGAGAAGATGAATTGATCATCGAAGACTCGTGGAAGAGGCAAGTGGGAGGTGATTAGTTTGCAAATATGTCTCTTTATATACAATACTTCCCGATGATGACTGGTGATGCTATGCATGGTTTGTACTCTATTGAAAGAAGTTTTGTAGTTAGAATGGGCAGTGGATGAATTGATCGTTGAAGGCTCGTAGGAGAGACAAGTAGGAGGTGGTTAATCCACTCCCTTCGATGAAAGAGGGTTAGGTGTTTATGAGGGGCTGATGGACAGCGCGTGGGCAGATCGAAGGGTTGGAAACACCAAAGTCATGCTAATAAATAATTGCTGAAAAAGAAGAAGTTTACCTAAAGAAATAAAGAGCTGGCAGCAAAAGTAGTAGTCGCGCCTCGATGAACAGTGTCCAGGCCAATCAAGGTCTCGGTAAGTACCATCGGGACAAAGTCCTTTCCTGACCACATTTAACCTGTAATGTAAACTATTGAGCAGCTGACACGTCCATTAGAAGAAACCAGGAGAAGGCAGAAGCACAAGGCATAACAGCACCATAACTGAAAACCAAGGTCATTGAGATCGCTGGTAGGGTCAAATCTCTTAATAATCCAAGGAATGTCAAGGCAGTCGTCGGATGTCAAGAAGGAAGCCTCCATCTTGGACAGACCACAAAGTTGTATTATCTGCTGCCAATTAGAAAGGAAAAAAGTCGGCACAACAACAAATTTTCTTGGGAAAAGGTCTAGAATAACAGCAAACTCCTCTATGATGGGGCACAATTCTTCAAAGCCAAAAAAAAAACATAGGATTGTGGATCCCACAAGTGTGCAACAGCCCTCAATAGTGATTCGTTAATCTTAACAGCAATCAGGGAAAATAGAGAGTTAATATCAAACGAGGCAAAGTTAAGACGCTTGATGTGTGAAAACTCTTCTATCCATGCAGTTGGAGAACTATAAAAGGAAGCTATTGAGGTGAAAGTGACAGAAAATGGGGAACCCTAGTTCATACTTATAAGGCATGAAGAGACTGAACATCAGAAGGCTCGGAAAGGACCAAAGATTTCTGCAACCGCCACCTTGAGTGCACAACCGCAACATCTAGTATATGACCGCAACCTTCTAATCCTTACGACTGTGTCCTTACCCTTGAAATTCCTTGCGACCGCAAGGTCCTTTCTCTGCAACTGCAAGCTTCAAAGGTTGCAGATGTACCTCTTTTGCACCCTTTTTGTATCTTTTATACTCTACGATTTCTTTTCTATAGTCTATTGTTTTCAAACAACACATTCATGTTTGTTAAAGAATAAGACATTCATTTGCATAAGTTTAGACATAATTCAAGATCTATATCATGCAACTAAGACAGTTCAATATATGAGGAAATAAAGCACAGTCATACGAATAGAAGAGTAAAGGCTCAAAGGCCCAAGTGTATCTGAAAGATTAGCAGGGTCACCCTGGCCTGTCATCAAATGAAGCTAGGGCATGCAAGATTGAAAAACCAAATGTATCAGAATGTGCCAAAATGTATCAGAACTACAAAATAAATAAACTAACGGGGGGAATTCTCAACTCTCTCTAGTGCCTCTGACGGACTCAGCGAGAAGAGGGACCAATGTCTGAAGGGCCAGCCTCAGACTAGTCAAACAACTCCTCAAGATCGTCGTTGTCATTGCCGTGGCTGCCAGAAGAAGAAGATATGACTTGAGAACGACTCCAAGCAGACGAAATAGATCCTCGAGTAGAGCGTGCTCGGGAGGAGGCACGGGATCCAGACCTCGTGCTAGGCCTGGAATTGGAACCTGCGGTTGTGTTAGGCCGGGAATTGGAGCCGGTGGCTGTCAAAAGGAGATAAATAGAAGTACGGGTTGCGAGTAAAGATAAAGAGCTAAAGAAGATGGAAGATACTCACTATGGCCACTAGGGCAAAAGAAATAGCGGCGGCCCGAATTGTGGCATCCTGCTGATGAATCAGTGCCCTGTACCCGACAACAAAAGCATCATACCATCCAACCATGCCTGATTAACCTATGAAAAGAACATACAGCTTTAGCAAACTAAACAAAGAGGGTAGCAAAAAAGGAAGGAAAAGAAGATGTAAGGACAAACCTGAGTAATATCAGCTCCGAACTCCGGAGTTGAAGGAACAGGAACATGAAGGGTGAAGGAGTGGGGTAGACCCCCCAATTTGACCTCGCCTAATCTTAAGTGAATCCGATGATGAAAACAGTTGGAATGGTGCCTCAATTCGATTATCAGAAAATGATCCAAGCTCAGTATTTGAACCCAATCATCAAAACCTTCAAATCAATGAAATTATGTTGAACCACCAATAACTTGCTATGCAAGTTATTTCCAATGCGGCAACCACCATGTTCATTATGGCAACCGCCAATAGAGCCTCTAGGAAACCCTAGCCAAAAGTGGCAACTGCCACCTCCAACCTAGCGAACACCTACTTGCATTTTGGCAGCCGCCAATAGAACATTGTGGAACCTTTTCAAACATGGCGACCACCATCTCCCAAGCTGGCGACCGCCAACTCTAAATGGCCTGGCATGTCCCAAAACGTGGCAGCATCTCATTGGTTGAAGAATTCTATAAATACCGTACCCCAGCGTACGTTTTTAGAATAGATTTTAAGAGAGAAGTTTAGTGAGAGAAGCTCTGTCGAGTCGCTGAGCAATTTCGAGTCCCGACGCCGAAATCTTGCCGAAGCACCGAGAGCCGAACCCCTGACGTCCTAACTTGGATCTTGAGGATTGGATCGTTGGCACAATTCCTCGACTTGAGGATTCCTTAGCAATCCAAGTATTTTGTTTGGACCCCTGATCTTTCTAACTCTATTCTCTCTCTTTTGGAGTGATCGAGTTAAGTTCATTGTCAATTCGTGTATTTCTTCCATTTATATAGTTAACCTTGTTCATTATTTAATTTACTTCATGTAATATAGTCACTTTAATTAAATTTCTTAACTTACACATTTACACTTAGTGCATTGTTATTTTATTTGTATTCATTAATTAGTGCTAATATTTTTTGCAATTACAACTTATTAATGTTGTTAATTGTTATAATCAAGACACTTACATTATATAAATATAATTGTCAATATTACATTCATATCTTCTAATTAAATAGTTGTGCTTATTTTCTTTTATTTCTTTTCAATATTAATTTAATATCTTTTTATTTTTTTAACTTTAGTTTAATGTTCTAGCATTTATTTTTCTTTTCTTTTCCTTTCTTATAATATTAATTTAATGTCCCCTTTTTTTTAACATTAGTTTAATGTTCTTTTAATAGCTTAATTTTCTTTTCCTTTGTTATTTCTTTTAATAGTAGTGTCATTTTCTTTTCTGGCATTTATTTATTTTTTTTTTTTTTGTAATGTAGCTTTAATTTTTTTTAATATCTTATTTCTTTTTCTTTACTTTAATGCTAATATTCTATTTTCTTTTTTTTAGCTTAATGTTTTTTCACTAGTATTAATTTTCTTTTACTGGCTTTTATTTTCCATTCTCTTCTCATTTTCTTTTAATATTAGTGCAATTTTTCTTTCTAGTACTTTATTTTATTTTTATTTTCATTATTAGCTTTATTTTCATATAATGCTCTATTTATTTATTTTTATATATAGCTTTATCTTCTTTTTCTAGTACTTATTTTATTCTTCTCTTTTTTTCTTTCATTAACCATAAAAATCACAAAAATCCATTTATGTTAGTTATAATTCTTCTTATTTGTTATTATTTTATTTTCATCTTTTAAGTTGTGGTATAATTCTCTCTTTAATAATAATTAAAACTCGCTTGTCCTTTTTATTTCTTTTCTTGTATTTTGTTTAAAAATATAAAAAGTGAATAGTTAGCTTTTAGCATTTTCTAACCTTTTTATTTTAGTCTAATTTTCTTTTGTACACTTTTTGATAATGTCCTTTTTTTAGCATATTTAATGTTTGCAATTCTTTAGGATTTTGCTTGTTCTTTTATTTGAAATCATGCTAGTTAAAGTTATTTAAATAATATTGCATGTGATAGTACTCTATATATCTTTTAGTTAGAAATTGCATGCCGTAGGATTTAAAATTTTTCTTTTGGCACTTGTTTTATTTGGCGTATAATATACCTATGTTATGTATTTTTCATATTTGATTTTGAATGTTCTCTCTTTACCTTTATTTTCTTTATTTGCATGCATTTAAAAAATTCTATTAAAGAACCAATAATGATTAGTAAAGGCCAACCTTACGATTTGGCGAACGCGGTGTCCAACACTTTTTTCGATTCGTACTTTAGCCCCCGAATCCTCTTTTTTTTGGTTAAACGTTTTAAAAATCAGTAGCCATTTTTTTTTATTTTTCTTACTTTTTCTCAAAAACTAAGTAGCGACTCTATTTTTAACAAAAAGTTATTTTCAAAATTTAGCTTTCAATGTGTTAAAATATTTTTCAAACATATTTGAATTTTCTTATTTTTGAAGATTTTTAAAATCCCAACATCCCGACGCCTCCACTCTATTTTTGTATTTATATATTTTGTAAATAAAAAATTTATACAATTTGAATTTAATGTATCAGCTCAAAAATTCAATAAAGTTGTATTATATTAATATTGTGGCTGAAAAACAAACAGTTGCGTACGAAAAGTCAAATGGTAATAAATGAATTAATGTCTTGAAATTAAAATAATGTTGTGAGCCATTATGAGAGAAGGATTCAATTAAATGCACATGTGCTTATGAAAGTGATTTTCTTGCTGTCACCTTCATCGAAGTTTTGAAAAGAAGTGTTGAACATTGATATTTATTTATGAAAATATTAAATAAAATGTCTCATTGTCTTGGGGTTTTTAACTCTTTTTACGTGGAAATTAGATTTCTCTTGTATAGGATTTTTTTATTCCACTTAGCCTTTTTTCTCTTATTTTGAAGAGTTATCTGATATTTAATGTATGTTCTTATTCGACTTTATGTCGAATTTGTATTGGACGTATGTCTTGTATTCTACGAATTTATATAATTAATATTTTATTTACATGTATTTACGCTGGATTTAAGTTATGAATCTACAAAAAATCTAATAAGTGTAGGGTTTTATAATTATATGAGGTTAGAATTTTTAGGGTTTGCCTATAAATAAGACTCTCTAATTGTAGTATTTGTGTGAATAGTTGAATCAAAAAGGGTAGAGTTGTAAGGAGAGATGAAAACATACCAAGGACACAAAAGTAATCATTGAGCGGGGAAACGCGGTTTGTGTTTAGGGCTCGGGTTTTGGGGGATTTTTTTTCTCGAAATTGTGCACTATACGGTTATAATGGATTATCTCTCACACTCGTGGACGTAGGCAGGTTGTGCCAGACTACGTAAATTCTTGTATAATTCTTTCTTTGGTGTGTGCATAGATATACTTCCGTTTGTGTGATTGGTATTCAAATTTCAATAATTAGCAATATATTCTAACCTTTCTTGATAAATAAAAAAATATTCTCACTAAATCATGGAAGTTTTCTCTAATTTTTTGGAGTTTTA
>JAULJZ010088906.1:0-12359 GCA_032270985.1 Heliamphora pulchella
ACCCTATATATATGCGGGTAGGCTGAACCAATTTTTGATGATTTTATATCATTATTATTATGATATTATTTTTGTCTCTCAAGACTTAAATATATCAGAGTTCTACCAGTATGAGTTCTCGGAGGATCGTAGCCCACACTACGTTTGAGGATCGCGTAAGGGAATATAGTAGAAGACCTGACATGAGCTTCAACTCGGATTCAAGCCATAGTTGAAGATTAGAATGACAAAAAGTATTTTTCTAAATTAACTTTGGTTGCACGGGTTTATTTTGATCGTTCGACGTCAAAAATTTTTATCTGGAACCCGTTTCGGCATTTTCCCGTCCAGTTCATTTTTTTACCGTTAATCGTTTACAAAAATAATGATCTTGACAGTTTTGCCTCCAACAAATTAGTAACAGAGCTGTTTTGTTTTTTGTTTATGATTATTGGGGTCGGGTAGATTTAGAACTGTTGCTAACTTTGTTTTGCAGGTGTTTTAATGCTGGTTTTATAATAATTATTCTTTTTTCTGTTTTGAATGCGTGGATGATGATTTAATTAATTTTTTAGTCACGGGGGTTAACCGTGATAGGTTGATTGATTGTGAACTCTATGGAGGCATAGGATCAATGTAAATATTGCTTTTCAATATCTAGTTCTTTTATTTTTTTTTTTATATTCTTTAAGTTTTCTTTTCTAATTTATTAGATAGAAAAATAAGAACAGGTATGGAAGAACAAAGACAGCAGCAACCGGCGGTGGTTGGCGGCGGATTATTTTGTTTTACTCCAATTTTTTTTGGATAATAAAAAAAGGGAAGAAAATCCAAACAGCCACCGATTTTTGCAATAAATAGCCGGAGAAATTTTCCCATAAGTGGCGCAATTTTCCAAAAGCAATCCAAGGAGCAGGAATCAAAAGCCAAGCCAATCAGCGCAGCAAGCCACCAGCACCAATCAAAGCTCCAAACATCACTGGGTTCCGCACAGCAGTGCTATTCCCAATGAAGCAGCGCCACAGCAGGAGCAGTTTGCATAAAAAACCGCAGTAGTGGTTTGCAAAAAGGCCCTTTTTTGTGGATGATGCAAACTATTCCAAACCGAGGCGCCAACTCAGCAATCACCAGGTGCAATTCCCAAGCGAACAGTGGGCACAAGCAATTTCCTTCCAAACGCCAAATGCCGAAGCGGCATTTTTTTCCAAAAGACCAGTGCAGCGCAAAAAGGATTCTTTCAGGTGCCCGATTCCACACTGCGTTAGCGGCACAATCCAAACAGTTTTTTTTTTTTTTAAAGCTGCGTTTTTCATCCAAACGGCAGTTTCGGTGAAAGTGTTTTAATTCCAAAAGGAATCCAAACTCAAAAGAAACGGGAGACTGAAAGCCTATCTTTTAACAAGAGGTTAAAACTCTTTAGAGTTTCAATCAGATCATAAAATTGAGATTTATATTTATCTTGCATTTATTTTATTTTTATTTATTAACTGCATGAATTATATATATTGATTTTATTTATTCTGTTAATTTAATTAATTCAAAAATTCAGTTTTGATTAAAATATTTTGTAATGAAAAATAAAATTAAGTTTTTTTTAATTAATTAATTTTAATTAAATGAAAAAACTTTAAATATTTTATTTTTTTACAAAATATCACGTTTAAAATGATTTTTTTAAAAATCGGATATCTTGGAAAAAACGTGAGAATTAATTCTGAATTTTGAATTAATTAAATGAAAAAATATTTAATCAAAATAAATTATTATTTTTTAAAAAATGTGAAATGAAAAATAAAATAAATAAATACCTTTAATCACTACCTTAGCTAAAAGCTGGAGAAGAAACTGTGCATTTATTAAATTTTATTTGTTACACATTTAAATACGAAAAGATGGTTTGATAAATCAGAATCTTTAGAATCGTATACACGGAAAGATATTTGATTCTTTTAGAATGTGTGACTTTCGAAAGATGGTTTGATAAACCTGAATCATTAGAATCGTATATACGAAAAGATATTTGATTTTTTCAGATCGTGTGACTTTTGAAATTAATAAATTTATTTTAATTAAACGAATTTTTATAACCTTTAAAAATATTTTAAAAATCTAAGTGGGAGAGGAAATTTATTCACAAATAAATTTCGCGGTCTCCATCACCAGTTTGTAAGCGATGCAATTAAACCCTGCGTGTTGCTAGTAAGGTCTTTCTCCCCATCGGACAGATTAATTGCGGTATCGCCAGTACAAATCTTTTTTAGGGATAATTCTGAATAATTGTTAGTATGGATCACTTCTCCATCTGAAGAGTTCATTGCGAAGCGATTGATTTGAAATTATGTGATGGTTAACATTTTGCTGTATATGATAGTATCCTCTCCATCTGAGTCACTGCTATTATATACTGGACTGAAACTATATCAGTTATTAAATTTTACTTAGCAGGTTTGTTGCCTAAATAGAAAAATAAAAAAGAATTGGCCTGTCTGGTCTTATGAAGGATAGTAGACGTCCACCCATAGTGACATGTTATTCTCAGGTTACCAGGCTGCTGGCGAATTTATTTTTAAAATGGTAGAGGGATCCAAATTAAAATAAATTTAAAGTTTTTCTCATCATAATTAATGGTTTTTTAATTATGAGATTCTCAGGATTAAAATAAATTTTAACCCACTCACTTCGATACTCAAAGAAAACAAACTTACGGGACCAAATTTTGTTAACTAGAAATGTAACTTAGATATAGCTTTAACTACAAATGGTATTTCTTCAATATCAGAAAATGTATTTATTTCTGAAAAAAGTTCTTCCCCTGGGTTAAAAAGCATAAAAAATAAAAAAGGTTTAGAAATAGAGAGACACGATTTCCAGGGTAGCTAGTGGGCCACGGAATGGTGTAAAAAAGTCGAAAGGCAGATGTTTTCACTACAGCCAGACCCGGCACTGGAAAAAGCTATGTCTAGTATTTCTCAGAAGGTAGAACAAATAAGGTAATTTCTGTTCACTAGTTGTAAAAATATGTTTAGCGGTGTTATCTACCGGTACCTGGTGTGTAGATACAAGAGCCACTAATCGTGTCTGCAATTCATTGTAGGGCTTTCAGAAAATCTTACAACTTAGTAATGGAGAGATTTACCTGTATATGGACAATAATACAAAGATGACAGCAGTTACAGTAGGAGATGTCACTCTCAGTTTTGATAGAGATCGAATTTTAATATTGAGAGATTGCCTTTATGTACCTGCCATTAGAAGGAACTTAGTTTCTGTTTCTGGATTGGTTAAAGACGGATATTTTGTTTATTTTAATAACTCTGTGGTTATTAAGGATAATAAATGAGTTATCTATTCTGGTACGTTGGTGGATGATCTTTATATTATTACTCCAATCTCTCTTACACTACAACTGGCTAAAACGAATAATACATCTATATAACCATATAAAAGAAAGTTTTCTTCTTTAATGAACCAAATGTTTCTTTGGCACTTACGCCTAGGTCATATTAATCTAAAAAAGATAAATGGACTGGTAGCAGATGGACCTTTGAGTTCATTGGAAGTGGAGACACTTCCAGTCTGTGAATCTTGCTTAGAGGATAAGATGACCAAGAGGCCCTTTTCGGCCAAAGGCTATAGAGCTAAAGAACCGTTGGAACTGGTTCATTTTGATGTTTGTGGTTCTATGACAATTCGAGGTAGAGGTGGTTTTGAGTACTTCGTCTGTTTCTTTGATGACTACTCAAGGTATGGATGCATTTACCTGATGCACTGTAAGTCTGAATGTTTTGAAAAATTTAAAAAATTTAAAGCGAAGGGGGAGAAGCGTTTGGGTAAAAGTTTCAAATTACTACGATCCAACCGTGGTGGGGAATACCTCTTTGGAGAGTTTAAGGACTACTTGTCATCAGAGGGGATTACATCCCAGTTGATTGCACCTGGCACTCCACAACATAATGGTGTAGCAAAAAGAAAAAATAGGACTCTTATGGAGATGGTAAGGTCTATGATGAGTTATTCAGGTTTACTAGATTTATTTTGGGGACTCGCTTTAGAAACAGCAGCTTACATTCTGAACTCGGTACCTTCTGAGTTTGTACCTTCTACTCCCACAGAATTATGGACCGGGCGTAAGCCTAATCTGAAACACATTCAGATTTGGGGGTGTCCAGCACATGTGCTGAAAGGAGATGCGGGTAAGTTGAAACCGAGGATAAAAGTTTTTTCCTTTGTGGGGTATCCTAAGGGAACGAAAGGTGGTTTATTTTATTATCTTAAGGATCAGATGGTCATTGTTAGCACCAATGCTCGATTCTTGGAAGAGAATTAATTATGGATCACAGGTCTAAAAGTAAAATTTTTCTGAAAGAATTGAGAGAAAATACCAGTAGAACAGAAGAGAAACTACAAGTCACTGATATTTCATTATCTCGTCGTAGTGGGAGGATTATCGAGATAGGTGCAAATTAAGAATATGGTGCTGATGCATAGGGTTCAGATTTTGCATAGCCTGTTACTGCTAGTACACAGACACAGGTAGTGCCTTGTCGTAGTGGGAGAGTTGTTCATCAACCTGATCGGTATATGTTCTTTGGAGTGTCGTTTGACAAGATCCCGGCAAAACTAGATACCGAGCCCTATAACTACAATGAAGTAGTGAAAGACAAAGATGCATATCTTTAGCAAAGGGTTATGAATTCAGAGATAGAATCTATGTATTCCAACCAGGTCTAGAAACTTGTAGAACCACCCAAAAGAATAAAACCTATTGGATGGAAGTGGATCTAGAAGAGAAAAAGTGGAGTTGGCAGGAAGGTTAAAACTTTCAAAACTAGACTTATTGCAAAAGAGTTCACTCAAAATGAAGGGATCGACTATGTGGAAATATTTTCGTCGGTAGCCATGCTTAAATCAATCCGGATTCTCTTATCCATGCCGCACATTTTGATTACAAAATCTTGCAAATGGACGTCAAGATAGTTTTCTTTAACGGAAGTCTTGACGAGTGTATCTATATGATACAACCAAATGGATTGATTGCAAAGGGCCAGGAGCACATGTTGTATAACTTTAAGAGATCCATAAATGGACTTAAGTAGGTATCGAGGTCTTGGAACACTCGACTTGATCAAGTTATAAAGTCTTATGATTTTGATCAAAGTCCAGATGAGTCCTGTGTATACAAGAAACGTGACGAAAGCGTTGTGATCTTTCTAGTACTTTATGTAGACGATTTCTTATTCATCGAAAATGATGTGGGGGCATCATCTACGATTGAAATATGGTTATCTAGGCAGTTCGATATGTAGGACTTGGGAGAAGCCAGTCACATCCTTGGATCAAGGTTGCGCGAGATAAAAAACAAAAGATATTGGGCTTATCACAAGCAACATATATATATGATATCCTTACTCGTTTTAGCATGTATGATTTCAATAAAGGGTTTCTCCCTTTCAGGCATGAAATCACTTTATCTAAGAATCAGTGTCCTAAGACACTCAATGAGATAGAAAAAATAAAGGCGATTCCTTATGCTTCGAAAGTAGGAAGCCTCATGTATGCTATGTTTTGCACTAGACCCGACATCTGCTTTGTCGTTAACATGGTTAGTAGATATCAATTTAATCCAGGGCAGTAACATTGGACTGCGGTAAAGAATATAATCAAGTACCTGAAAAGGATTAAGGATTATATGTTGGTTTACCAGGCAGACAGTCTAGTACCTTTGGGGTACACAGACTCGGATTTTCAGTCTGACAGGAATTTCCGTAAGTTTACCTCAAGATATGTATTTACCTTAGGAGGTGGAGCTATAAGTTAGAGGAGTATCAAGCAGTCCAACATTGCAGATTCCACCATGGAGGCTGAGTATGTGGCAGCTTCTGAAGCAGCTAAGGAGGCCGTTTGGTTCAGGAACTTCCTGTTGGATCTAGATGTGGTGCCTTCAGTTCAGTCGACTATTACACTTTACTGTGATAATAGTGGAGCAGTTGCAAACTGGAAGGAGCCAAGGGTCCATAAGAAAGGAAAGCACGTTGAGCATAAATATCACCTGATACGAGAAATTTTACAGAGAGATGATATTGTTGTGACCAAGATTAGATCAGGAGACAACCTTGCAGATCATTTTACTAAGAGTTTACCGGCTAAAACTTTTGAAAGTCATGCAGAGGGTATAGGAGTCAGATGTATGACAGCATAGTTTTGAGTATAAGTAGAAGATTGTTCGGGTTAGTATACTGAAAATCATGTTTTTAGTATTTAATTCTATTTAATAAAATTAATTTTTTATTTTATGATAATATTTGTGAGTAGTGTATGTATATCATTTCTTTAATGTTATGCATGAATGTTCGATATTCTGTATAGTATTTAATCTGGTTGTAGATTACGACTTGCACACAGAAGATCAGATTTTAAATTCTTGCAGAATATAAATTTTATACTCACAGTTTAGATGAAAATGGACAAAGCATCAGTACGACAGTGGCACAGAGTTTTAGTAAGCCTGTCTTAGTTACGGAGAATAGATAATAGTATCGTCTATTGTTCTAACTCTCTATGCCAGTACACCTTGTGTGTATTGAACGGGACATTTTGAGTAATTAATTTTGTACTCACTATATAAATTAATTTACACTCCAAGATTATTATGAATAGTGGTTATCCTCTTAATCCTAAAATAATTATTGATTTGCATATGTTTAATATTCGTTATTTTGATTTATTAGAGGGTGCGATCTTATATAGATCTATATTACCGGTGAGTTGGATAGTTGTATTATTTATATGACAAATATTAATTATTGAAGGAATCCACATCTCGAAGATCAGGATTAACAATACCCCTTTAAGGATGCTTATAAGTTTTGATCGGGTCAAATCCTGCATGTGGATTTACTTATTCGGCAGTCAATTAAGTTACGCGGAAGGACTTAAGGAATATCAAGATGTCGATTAAATTAAATTATCAGTAATTAAATTTAATTGGCGGGTATCCAGAATCTTAACGTGGGAAGAAATGGTAAGTATTTAATAACAGGAGCTCAATGCAAGAAGGTCTTGAGATTATGAGTCATAGTGCAATTATTGTTCTTTAGTTGTGTGAACTGTCATTCAGTGTTTTATGAAAATTACAGAAATCGCTGCATGTCTTTCCATAATTGCAGAACCCTCTAGTAGGTGTTTGTGTTTCACTAGAAGTTTTACTCATAATTACTCTCCAAGTTTCTGCTGTAACCCTATATATATGCGGGTAGGCTGAACCAATTTTTGATGATTTTATATCATTATTATTATGATATTATTTTTGTCTCTCAAGACTTAAATATATCAGAGTTCTGCCGATACGAATTTTCGGAAGATCGTAGCCCACACTACGTTTGAGGATCGCGTAAGGGAATACAATAGAAGAGCTGACTGGAGCTCCTCTTCCATTCTACTGGTAGTTTTCCTTTTATTTCTTCCAAAATAATTTTACTTTTGGGTCTGTGGTCCATAATATAATCATCTTCCAAGAATCGGACATTAGTACTAATAATAACCTTTTGATCCTTAGAATTATAAAATAAACCACCATTCATTCTCTTGGGATACACGACAAAAAACCTGACTTCTGTCTTCGGTTCCAACTTACCCGCGTTCCCATTCAGCACATGTGCTAGACACCCCCAAATCTAAATATGTCTCAGACTAAGCTTATGCGCGGTCTATAATTTTGTGAGAGTAGAAGGTACTGACTTAAAAGATACCAAGTTCAGAGTAAAAGATGTTGTCTCTAATGCAAGTCCTAAAAACGAATCAGATAATTCTGAAAAACTCATTATCGACCTTACCATCTCCATAAGAGTCATATTCCTTCTTTCTGCTGCACTATGCTGTTATGGAGTGCCCGGTGCAGTCAACGGGAATATAATAGCTTTTGATGACAAATAGTCCTTAAACTCTCCAGAGAGGTACTCACCACCATAGTCGAATCGTAATGATTTGATACTTTCGTTAAGATTGGTATACTGAAAACTATGTTTTTAGTATTCAAATTTATTTTTAATAAAATTATTTTTTTTCTTTTTATGAGAATCTTTATGAGTAATGTATGCATATCATTTCTACGTTATGCATGGATATCCAGTATTCTGTATAGTATTTAATCTTGTGTGTGGAGTACGACTTACACACAGAAAATCGAATTTTAGGTTATTGCATAATATAAGTTTTGTATTTACAGTTTAAATGAAAATAGACATACCATTGGTATGATTGTGACACGGAGTTTTAGTAGTCCTATCTTAGTTACGAAAAACAAATAATAACGTCGTCTATTATTCTGACACTCTGTGCCAGTACATTTTGTGTGTATTGAACGGGACATTTAGGGTAATTAATTTTATACTGACTATATAAATTAATTCACACCCTAAGATTATTATGAATAGTACTTATCCTCTTAATTCTGAAATAATCATTAATTTACATATATTTAATATTCGTTATTTTGATTCATTAGAGAGTGCGATCTTATATGAGTCTATATTCCCAGTGAGTTGAATAGCGGTATTATTTATATGGTAAATATTAATTATTGATGAAATTCATATTCTAAAAGATCGAAATTGACGATATCCCTTTAAGGATGCTTATAAGTTTTGACTGGGTCAAACCCTGCAAGTGAATTTTATTATTCAGTGGTCAAATAAGTTCAGCGGAATGGATTAAGGAATATCAAGATGTTGATTAAATTAAATTGTCAGTAGTTAAATTTAATTGATGGGTATCGAAAATCTTAATGTGAGAAGAAATGGTAAGCATTTCAAAACAGGAGCTCAATGTAAGAAGGTCTTGAGATTATAGGTCAGAGTGTAATTATAGTTCTTTAGTGGTATGAACTGTAATTCAGTGTTTTATGAATATTGCAGAAATCGCTGCGTCTTTCCATAATTATAAAAATCGCTGGTAGGTATCTGTGTTCCACTGGAAGTCTTACTCATAATTACTCCCCAGATCCCTGCTGTAGCCCTGTATATATTCAGGTAGGCTGAACCAGTTATATATTCATTGATATATTATATTTTGTTTCTCATGACTAAATATATATGGGTTCTGCCAGTACGAGTTCTTGATAGTACGTAGCCCACACTATATTCGAGGATCGCATAAAGAAATACTATAGAAGATCTAATAGGAGATTCAACTCTGAATCAAGTCGTAATTGAAGAATCGATCGACAAAAGCTATTCTTCTAAATTAAGTTTGATTGTACGAATTTTATTTTGATCGTTCAACGTCAAAAGTTTTATCTGGAACTCATTTCGGCGTTTGCCCGTCCAGTTATTTATTTACCGAAAATCGTTTTAAAAAAAATAATGATTTTGATAGTATTACCTCCAACAAATTGGTATCAGAACCGCTTTGTTTTTTGTTTACGATTATCGGGGTCGGGTAATTTTTGAACTATTGTTAACTTTGTTTGTAGGCATTTTAAATCCCAATTTTATGATCATCATTCTTTTTCATGTTTGATTGAATGCGTAAATGTTGATTTAATTTAAATTTTTTTAACCACGAGTATTAATTGTGATAGATTGATTGTGAACTGTACAGAGGCATAGGATAATGTAAAAATTATTTTTTGATTTTAAATTTTTTTTATTTTATGTTATCAAAAAAAAAAAAAGAATAGTCAAAGAACAAGATCCCGCAACTTGCGTTTTTCATTCATGGAATAAAAATTGGCGCAATTCCCAAGCAAAAGTAGTCCAAACAGCACCGATTTCCATACCAAACACGGCGGCGGCATACTGTTTATGTGCAGCAAATAATTTTTTTGAAGCAAAAAGGTTCCAGACAGGTTTGAACCATCCAACAGTGGCGCGATTTCCAAAGAGTGCACAGCGCACAGCCACCGGTTTTTCCAAAAACTGTGGTGCGAACTGTTTCAGCGTCCCATCAAGCAAGGAGCAGTTTTTTTTTGTTTCCAAGCAGCAGCGCCTAAGTGCCAAACAGGCGCCGGTTTTTCCAAAAAGGCCTGCCAAACGCTGCCTTGCTGCAGCGCACTGAAGCAGCGTCCGAAACAGCACCGGATTCCATTCTATAGTGCAGTAGTTTTTTTAAAATTTCCAGGCGCAATTGCACCGTACAACAGAAGTGTTTCGGTGCAAACACTGGTGCAAATCCCGAGGCTATTTCCATGCAAAGTCCAAATAGTGAGCAATTTTCTTAAACAGTGGAGCAATTTTGAATTTCGTGGCGCAAATTCTGGAGCACTGAAGCACTATTTTACAAACCACACAGCTACTGTTTCGGCAATCCAGGCAGCACCAGCTAATTATTTTTTATGATCTGTGTTATATATTTATAACAGTACGAGAAAATTAAGAACAAAAAGTTTTCTGCAGTAACTGAAAGACTGTAAACTTATTTTTGAGCAAGAGACTAAAATATTTTAGAGTTTTAATTCGATCATAAAATTAGAATATTTATCTTGTATTTAATTTTTTTTATTAACTACATGGATCATATATATTTGTTTTATTTATTTTGTTAATTTAATTAATTTAAAAATTTAGTTTTAATTAAAATATTTTGTAATGAGAAATAAAATTAAGTTTTTTAATTAATTAATTAAATAAAAAAAATTTAGATATTTTATATTTTTATAAAATATCACGTTTAAGATGCTTTTTTTATAAAAAAATCAGCTATCTTAAAAAAAACGTAGAAATTAATTTTGAATTTTGAATTAATTAAATGAAAGAATATTTAATCAAAATAAATTATTATTTTTTATAATATATGAAATAAAAAATAAAATAAAAAAATACCTTTAATCACTACCTTAGTTGAAAAGTTATAGAAAAAATTGTGCATTTATTAAATTTTATTTGTTACGCATTTAAACACGAAAAAGATGATTGATAAATCAAAATCTTTAGAATCGTGTACACATAAAGATATTTGATTCTTTCAAATCGTGTGACTTTCGAAATTAATAAATTTATTTTAATTAAACAGATTTTTATAACCCTAAAAAATATTTTAAAAATCTAAGTGGGGAGAAAATTTATTCACAGACAAATCCTGCGGTCTTCATCGCCAGTTTGTAGGTGATGTAATTGAACCATGCGTGTTTACAGTAAAATCTTCCTCCCTATCAGACAGATTAATTGCGGTATCGCCAGTACAAATCTCTTTTAGGGATAATTCTGGATAATTGCTAGTGTGAATCACTTCTCCATCTTAAGGGTTCATTACTAAGCGATTGATTTAGTATTAGGTGATGGTTAATATTTAGCTGTATAAAAGAGTATCCTCTCCTTCTGAGTTATTGCTATTATATACTGGACCAAAATTATATCAGCTATTTAATTTTACTTGGTATGATCAGTTGTCCAGATAGTAAAATTAAAGAGAATTGGTCTATCTGGTCTTATGATGGATAGTAGACGTTTACCCATCGTGACATGCTATTCATAAGTTACCAGGCTGCCGACGAATTAATTTTAAAATGATAGAAAGATCCAAATTAAAATAAATTTAATGTTTTGCTCATCATCATTAACGGTTTTATTTAATTATGTGATTATCAGGATTAAAATAAATTTCAACCCACTCGCTTCAATACTCAAAGAAAACAAACATGCAGGACCAAATTTTGTTGACTGAAAATGTAACTTTGATATAATTTTAATTACAAATAGTATTCCTTCATGTTGGGAATGTATACTGAAAAGTCATGCTTTTTATGTATTTTATTCTGAATTCCTGACATATTAATGAGAAACAATTTGAGATGATTTTGCATTTATGATTTCATATTTATATTTGTGATGTATGAATGCATAATCCGTATATTCTGTCCAGTATTTGACTCGGTGCATGCTGCATGGAAGATCGGGTCAAAAGTTCTGACAGATTGTACAGGGAGGCTCACAATCGTAATGGACCCAGACATTCCATTGGTACGATTGTAGTACAACGTTATAGTAGCTGGTCTTGGCTAGGTCGAACGGATCAAATTCAGGTTTTAAAAATTTGATGTTTGAGCTCGATGTGTTAGTACACTTGGAGTGTATTGAGCTGGATCAACGGGAAGATCGATTCTATACTAACTATATGAATTGATCCACATCCCATATTATCATGTATTACACGAACTCTTAATTCCGAAGTGATTGATTAATTTTGTTCAGATGATGTACAGTACTTTGAGTCATCAATGATTGAGATTTCCTCCATGACAATAACAATACCGATGAGTTGGGTACTTGCATTATTTGTCCGATGATTGATAATCAGCTGATAAAAATTACGTCCGATTTAGGTTGAGGAGTTCCCCCTCGTGTGCTTTGCTTATAGGTTTGACTATACTAAACCTATACAGTGGA
>JAULJZ010088916.1:0-12359 GCA_032270985.1 Heliamphora pulchella
CTTCAATTGTAATTGAATGGCCAATTCAATTGTAATTGATTCTGCTATTGAATCTGGACTTCAATGGCCAATTAAATCCACAGATTCCAACAGAAACTCTTACAGAAGCTTTACAAGATATTGCAAACAAGTGTGGCACCGAGGTATTAAGAATAGGAAGTTATTTTCTCCCTTTTATAGGGTGTTAAAATAAGACATTTCTGTATATTTTATGTTTATTATATTCTCCCTAACTTTTATTTATATTCCCATATCAACATTTGTAGGTCGAGTTTCGGTCAAGTTTGATTTCAAGCGCGGAACTACAGTTCTCCATTGAGGTTGTTTGAACTCCACTCACTGAATTGTTATTGCTACACAGCTTCAGTATGAAGTTGGGAGTTTTGACTTTTTCTTTTCTATTTAGAATAAGATTTCTCTTTTCACCTTATTGATTACTTCTGTATTATTTTGGATATGTCCATGCATTATATGCATAATGCATCTATATTGAATGATACATTCTTTAAAGAGCTCATGCCATTTATTGTCTTGTTGCAGGTCTTGTTTGTAGGAGAGAAAATTGGTGAAGGAATTGGCAGTACAAGGGAGGCTTAGCGCCAAGCAACTGAGAGATCTCTCATTAATTTGGCTGGTAGGGTTTTCTATTGTTAATTGTAATTATGCCTTTCGTACGAAATTTCGAGGATAGAATTTATTTTAGGGGATAGATTATAATGACATAGCTCAAACCATGATATTAGCGACGGTTAAATGATGATATCTTAGGTCGTCGAAAGAATAGAAAATCCTAATTTGACCTGAAAACCTTAAAAAGACCAAATACTCAAAAGAGAAGCCCTAATGCTTAGAGAAGTCTCGTGACATTTTAAATTAAGTAAATAGCATGAAATATAAGGTTAAAAATAAAAAATTCTTATAATTAAGATAAAATAACCATTTTGCACCTAGTACACCAAAAAATCTTAAAAATCTAAATTTTGACATATGAACACCCTAAATAAGATATTTAGATACAATTAATTAACAAAAGATAGAATAAAAATAAAAATGACAAAAATACCCTTAAAAGGCCGACCACCTTGGGATTTGTGCATAAAAATTCACTTTTTGCTTTTTCAGCTCACGAATGAAAAAAAGTTGTTTAAATTAAGCATTATTATGATGTAAGATTTTTTAAATAAATAATATACATAATAATATAAAAATATAGATCAACAAAAGAAAATAAATCATTATTTAAAGTTCCTACACAATAAATAAATCAAAAAGTCAATTCTTGTCAAACTAACTTAATTTAACTTAAAACCTTACACCTATTTAATCAATTGCTATAAAAATTATGATAATTCATGAGAATACTAAATTAATCATAAACACACTAAAATAATAGATTTTAGTAGGTAAAGATACCAAAAAGATACACAAAATTAATATGTTAGGCGCTTTCTTGCACAATTTGGCACCTAAACCTAGATTAAACCCCAAAATTAATATAAAATCAGATTTTTTTTTCCCTAAACCTGTCCCAGCCGAATTCCCTAGCTGCCATATCTGATTTTATAAGTCTCAAAAGACTATGGCTACCCCACGCAACCAATAGAAATTAGGAAAATTAAATTAAAAACTTACACCTCCATAATGAGCTCCACTATCTTTTTTCTTATAAAACCAAGACTAACCCACTCTCTTCTCCTTCATATTTTCGGCAACATATTGAGAGAGAGTCCAAAAAATATTCTAAGAGTTCTAAAAGAGAAAAGAAGTAGAGAAAGAAGAAGGAAGGAAGAAGGGCATGGAGGAATACTTTAAAACTAAGCCCATACATCCTTCAACTTTTAGAGCAACCAAACAAGTAAGTAAACTCTTAAAAACCTTATGTCATTCTCTTACAAAATATCCCTCAATCCATCTCTATAAACACATCTAAAAATAAGAATCCAAATTTTTTTCAAAAAGGCGTTGTATTGCCAAAATAAGGGCTGCTCATATTTAGATGAATGTTGGATATGGTTGTATGTGGCTATTTTAGAGTTTAATAACTTGTATACATTCTGAAACTTTGATATATATGTATAAAGTACATGCATGCAAAAAAAAAGAAATTAAATCTTAACATACCATAAGCTAGGACACCAAACCCTAAAAGGCCTGATTTTCTGGATATTTTAACTTTATGCACCGAACTTTGATTTGTCATAACTAATTGTAGAAAACTGATCTATGTGTGATTTTTATGTTCAGACCTAGATTTGGAAATTTTCTTTCATAAAAAATTAGTTTGAAGTGATTTCATTGGGTAGAACTCAATATATGCCATTATTGCTAAAGAGTTAGATTCTGACCACTCTGAATTGTAGACATAACAACCCTAGGTTAGAATGAGAACTGAGCTTAGGTTAAAACATGAAACTTGTAGACAATATGTTTTTCGTACTGTCCACCAAAAATGAGCCTAAAATATGGAGATATGTTAGGTCAAAACCCTCGTCAAAACTACTATTGTCAATTTGTGACTGGCAGAGCTCTCTGTCACATGTTTTTGCATGACCAGAAACCTATGTTTTTAGTGACCAAATCCAAAAGTGATTTTCATGAAAAGTGTAGATAAAATATCAAACTATTTACGGACCAAAAATTAGACCTAGATACCATCGGATGGCTCCCCAAAAGGTTTATGCATTCTCTGTTAAAACCAGGTTATGCTGAACCTTTTATAGCTGACTGGACCCATTTTATAAAATGGTCAAAATCTTTAACTTGTTCTAAATTACTAACCTTAGCACTAAACATGAAACTTGTAGGGGACATATTAAATTAGAACATATCTAAAAACCAGACACATAGTTCTTAATTTGATGCCCTAAAAGCAAGACCAACGGAAATCTAAATTTTATTCTTTTCTCTGTTAAGTGTTTAATTATTTTCTCTTAAATGAACCAAATGATCCATTTATCCCAGGATCTGACTTTAGTGTTAACACTAGTCAAACAACTCCCGCGCCATGGATATGCGACATGATCTTTGAAAATTGTGTACTTATCGATTTAAGAAGTTAGTAAGATAAAGCAACCATTACTCAAAGTGCTGAACGTATAAAATCAACCCTATCCACACCCTCAATAAAGAACGACTTATGTAAATAAGGATACAATTTCAAATAGAAGTGATGCAAGTAACCATCCACAACCTTTCATATAAATTTTCGAAGATGAAATTTATTTTAGGAGGGTAGATTGTAACGACCCAGCTCAAACTCTAATATTTGCAACGGTTAGACGACGAGATCTTAGATCGTTGAAAAAATAGAAAACCCTAATTAAACCAAAACTCTAATTTGACCCGAAAAGCCTAAAAAGACCAAATACTCAAAAGAGAAGCCCTAATACTTAGAGAAATCTCATGACATCTTAAATTAAGTAAATAGCATGAAATATAAGGTTAAAAATAAAAAATTCTCATAATTAGGATAAAATGACCATTTTGCTCCTAGTACAGTAAAAAGTTTTAAAAACTCAAATTTTAACATATGGACAACATAAATCAGATATTTAGATATAATTAATTAACAAAATATAAAATAACAATAAAAATAACAAAAATATCCTTAAAAGGCTGGCCTCCTTGGGATTTGTGCATAAAAAGTTACTTTTTGTCTTTATAGCTCATAAATGAGAAAAAATTATATAAATTAAGCATTATTATGACCCAAGACTTTTTAAATAAGTAATACACATAATAATATAGTAATATAGGTCAACAAAAGCTAACAAATCATTATTTAAAGTTCCTATACGATTAATAAGTCAAAAAGTCAATTCTTGTCAAACTAACTTAATTTAACTTAAAAGCTTACACCTATTTAATCAATTGTTATAAAAATTATAATAATTCATGAAAATACTAAATTAATCATAAACACACTAAAATAATAGGTTTTATCAGGTAAAGATATCAAAAAGATACACAAAATTAATATTTTAGGTGTTTTCTTGCACAATTTGGCACCTAAACCTAGATTAAACCGTAAAATTAATACAAAATCAGAATTTTGTTCCCTAAACCTGTCCCAGCCGAATTCCCTAGCTGCCATAACTGATTTTGTAAGTCTCAAAAGACTATGGCCACCCCATGCAACCAATGGAAATTAGGAAAATTAAATAAAAAAGTTACACATTCATAATGAGCTCCACTATCTTTTTTCCTATAAAACTAAGACTTTTAGGTTAACACTAGTCAAACAACTCCCGTGCTACGGATATGCGACGTGATATTTGAAAATTGTGAAGTTGTCAGTTTAAGAAGTTAGTAAGATAAAGCAACCATTACCCAAAGTGCTGAACGTATAAAACTGACCCTGTCCACACCCTCAATAAAGAACGACACAAGTAAACAATGACACAATTTTGAAGAGAAGTGATGTAAGTAACCATTCACAACCTTTCGCATGAAATTTTGAGGACGAAATTTATTTTAGGGGGTAGATTATAATGACTTGGCTCAAATTCTAATATTAGCGATGGTTAGACGATAAGATCTTAGGTCGTTGAAATAATAGAAAACCCTAATTAAACCAAAACTCTAATTTGATTCGAAAATCGTAAAATGATCAAATACTTAGAAGAAAAGCCCTAATACACCAAAAAGTCTTGTGACATCTTAAATTAAGTAAATAACACGAAATATGAGGTTAAAAATAAAAAATTCTCACACTTAGGATAAAATGACCATTTTGCTCTTGGTATAGCAAAAGTCTTAAAAATTTAAATTTTGACATATGGACAACCTAAATCAGATATTTAGATATAATTAATTAAAAAAATAATAAAATAAGAACAAAAATAAAAAAATACCCTTAAAAGGTTGGCCACCTTGGGATTTGTGCATAAAAAGTCTCTTTTTGCCTTTTTAGCTCACAAATGAGAAAAAGTTGTATAAATTAAGTATTATTATGACTCAAGACTTTTTAAACAAGTAATATACATAATAATATAATAATATAGGTCAAAAAAAGTAAACAAATCATTATTTAAAGTTTCTACACAATAAATAAGTTAAAAAGTTAACTCTTGTCAAACTAGCTTAATTTGACTTAAAAGCTTAAACTTATTTAATCAATGGCAATAAAAATTATGATAATTCATGAGAATACTAAATTAATCATAAACACACTAAAATAATAGATTTTAGTAGGTAAAGACACAAAAAAGATACACAAAATTAATATTTTGTGTTTTCTTGCACAATTTGGAATCCAAACCTAGATTAAACCCCAAAATTAATACAAAATCAGATTTTTGTTCCCCAAACCTGTACCAGCTGAATTCCCAAGCTTTCATATCGGATTTTGTAAGCCTCAAAAGACTATGGCCACCCCATGCAACCAATGAAAATTAGAAAACTTAAATTAAAAACTTATGCCTTCATAATTAGCTACACTTTCTTTTTCCCTATAAAACCAAGACCAACCCACTCTCTTCTCCTTCATATTTTTGGCAACATAGTGTGTGTGTGTGTGTGTGTGAGAGAGAGAGAGAGAGAGTCCAAAAAATATTCTAAGTGTTTTAAGAGAGAAAAGAAGGAAAAAAAGAAGAAGAAAGGAAGAAGGGCAATGAGGAATACTCTAAAGCTAAGTCCATACATCCTTCAACTTTTAGAGCAACCAAACAAGTAAGTAAACTCCTAAAAATCCTCTATCATTCTCTTACAAAATATCCCTCAACCCATCTCTATAAACACTTCTAAGAATAAGAATCCAAAAATTTATCAAAAAGGCGTTTTAGGACCAAAATAGTGGTTGTTCATGTTTAGATGATTGTTGGATATGGTTGTATGTGGCTATTTTTGCGTTTAACAACTTGTACATGTTTTGAAACTTTGATATATATATGTATAAAGTACATGCTTGCAAAGAAAAGAAACTAAATCTTAACATACCATGAACTAGGACACCAAAATCCTAAAAAGCTTGGTTTTGTGGATATTTTGACTTTCTGCCATCAACTTTGATTTATCATAACTAATTGTAGAAATGTGATCTATGTGTGATTTTTATGTCCAGACCTAAATTTGGAAGTTATCTTTCATAAAAAATTGGTTTGAATTGATTTTATTGGGTAGAACTCAAGATATACCATTTATCTAAAGAGTGTAGAGAACATATCAAACTATTTACTTACCAAAAAGCAAACGTAGATACCTTCGGATGGTTCCCCAAAAGGTTTATGCATTCTCTATTGAAACCAGGTTCTGCTGAACCTTTCATAGTTGACTGAACCTATTTTATCAAATGGCCAAAATCTTTAACTTGTTCCAAACAACTAAGTTTAAGACAAAATATGAAACTTGTATGAAACACATTAAACTAGAACATATCTAATAATCAGACCCATAGCCCTTGATTTGATGCTCAAAAATCGAGACCAACTGAGATCCAAATTCTGTACTTTTCTCTGTAAAGTGCTGAATTATTTTATCTTAAATGAACCTAATAACCCATTTAACCTAGGATCTAACCTTAGTGTTAAACATAAAAATTCTAGGAAATATTGTTATCTAAATGGTGTCAAAAAATCAGAACTTAACTCAATATCTAGGTACTCCAAAACACTGTTATGCTGTTTAAATTGACACTTGAACGTATACCTTAATTTTGTTAAGTGTATAGTAGCATGTTTAGGTTGTGGGACATAAACTATAGGCTTTAATTAAATTATGCTGGATTATTAATGTATGAAGTTGAGAATTTGATGATTAGAATCCATGCCGTTAAGTTGAATTCATGTTTTATGAATTATAACTTGTGCTTCATATACTTGTGCTCCATGCTTTAATGAGTTGTACCATGAGCCATACCGTGGTCAGATATCATGCTATATATAGTTGTACATGAGACGCATATTGTACATAATAGGCATTGTCACATTGCATTTCGGCATATTGGGGTCTTTTTCGTATCTACCTTTGTGGGTTGGGATATATTAAGATTGTTCTTTTTCTCGCCTCCTAGTCTAGTTAGTGCGTCCTTGGTTGCCATTTTGTAACTGTTTTGGGATATATTCCCTCTAAGCACCTCGGGTGTGCTCCTGGTGTTTCAAAAGAAAGATTTGTTATTTATAGATAATGTTGAGCACCACAGGTTTGTCACTAGTATTCTGATTTCGATGGCTTAGACTTAGGGTTGACACCGACAAATGTATCACGAGTCTTAAGGTGGGACAAACCGACTTATTAAAAATAGGAAAATTATGTTTGGTGGCCCAGGAGTGGGCTCGGACCCCATGCCATTGTCATTGAGTAAAACAGCTAAGGCATGAAAACAAGGCGCGCGTTTACTATTCGTAACGAGGCGCGATGATGGCTTTTGTGATTAACTCCCATAAAGTCTACTATGAAATTCCCGGCGTGGAATTCGTGTTACGATTCTAGGTATATGTTGGGTTGGGCATTTTCATTGCATTCATTTGCATCATGAACCTGTATACTTGTTCTTATATATGCTTGTCTTATTGTAATTGTCAAATTTGTCTGTCTCATTGACTATAAATTGAACTAGGTGTTATAAGATATGCGTTGTAAAATATTTTGTTGTGAGTTTGGTTAGAAAATTTAGGGAGCTTGCTTCTGGGTTTTGGCTAATGACATTCGTGCCACAGGTGAAGAGGAATAACTCTTTGAGGAAGTCACACCCGAAGGAGAAGGAGGTTTTGAAGAACAAGGTGAGTGGCAGGAGTTAGCCGACCCCGACAATGCAAGTTGAAGAATTTCAAGTTCACCCCTTTTGTTATTTTGTTTAGTTTCCACTCGCTCATTGCAATTTTTTTGTTGAATCTTTTGTAAAACTGTAATTCGCTTACAACAACAGTTCCCGAGCCAGCTTTTGCAACCGTATGAGATTTTGTGTGTAAACAATACTGTGAGTTACTAATGTATGAAATAGAAATCGAAGGGACTGATTGGTAGGAACAGATCTTTGCTAACCAATAAAGTGAAACCCAGAGTCTAAGACAGGAAATCACATACAGTCCAGGATAGTAACCATCTGTTAACAGTTTTGTAATTCCGTACAATCTACAGTAAGAACGACATGATCTCTTCAGATAAAACTTTTCGTTGCAATAAACGTGTTGAGTGTTATGCCTTCACCTCATATGTAGAACCAACCTTAACGGATAGTTCAATGACTCTTTTTCCTCTTCTTTTTTTTTAAAGATGGTAAGACAAGGACAAAACCAAGGATGTTCTATGAAAGTAAATAGAGCCAGAGAGGAAGTGGACGTCCCGAGCCTGGCACGAATCTTGCAAGATCTAGCAGTCAATTTGGACCAATCGTAAGGGAAGGCACCCCGGATGGGATCATGGTACTTATCGGACCTAAGGGGTACATAATATCCTAGCACCTAAGAAGAAGAATCTTTTCCGAGCAACAAAGGTTTAGATCATGGCTTTTAAGTTAACACTAGTCAAACAACCCTCGCGCTATAGATATGCAACGTGATCTTTGAAAATTGTGAAGTAATCAGTTTAAGAAGTTAGTAAGAAAAAACAACCATTACTCAAAGTGCTGAACGCATAAAACCGACCCTGTCCACACCCTCAATAAAAAATGACTCAAGTAAACAAGGACATATCTTCAAAGAGAAGTGATGCAAGTAACCATCCACAACCTTTCACACGAAATTTCGAGGACGAAATTTACTTTATGGGGGTAGATTATAACGACTTGGCTCAAATTCTAATATTAGCGACGGTTAGACGACGAGATCTTAGGTTGTTGAAAGAATAGAAAACCCTAATTAAACCAAAATCCTAATTTGACCCGGAAACCCTAATATTACCAAATACTCAGAAGAAAAGCCCTAATACTCAAAGAAGTCTTGTGACATCTTAAATTAAGTAAATAGCATGAAATATGAGGTTAAAAATAAAAAATTCTCATACTTAGGGTAAAATAACCATTTTGCTCTAGGTATAGTAAAAAATCTTAAAAATCTAGATTTTGACATATGGACACTCTAAATAAGATATTTAGATATAATTAATTAAAAAATATAAAATAACAACAAAAATAATAAAAATACCCTTAAAAGGTCGGCTACCTTGGAATTTGTGCATAAAAAGTCTCTTTTTGCCTTTTTAGCTCACAAATGAGAAAAAATTATAGAAATTAAGCACTATTATGACCTCAAGACTTTTTAACAAGTAATATACATAATAATATAATAATATAGGTCAAAAAAAGTAAACAAATCATTATTTAAAATTTTTACACAATAAATAAGTCAAAAAGTCAATTCTTGTCAAATTAGCTTAATTTGACTTAAAAGCTTAGACCTATTTAATCAATGGCTATAAGAATTATGATAATTCATGAGAATACTAAATTAATCATAAACACACTAAAATAATAAATTTTAGTAGGTAAAGACACCAAAAAGATACACAAAATTAATATTTTAGGCGTTTTCTTGCACAATTTGGCACCTAAACCTAGATTAAACCCCAAAATTAATACAAAATCAGATTTTTGTTCCCCAAACCTGTCCCAACTAAATTCCCTAGCTGCCATATCTGATTTTGTAAGTCTCAAAAGACTATGGCCACTCCATGCAACCAATAAAAATTTGAAAAATTAAATTAAAAACTTATACCTCTATAATGTGCTCCACTATCTTTTTTCCTATAAAACCAAGACCAACCCACTCTCTTCTCCTTCATATTTTTGGCAAGATAGTGAGAGAGAGAGATTGAGCCCAAAAAATATTTTAAGTGTTCTAGGAGAGAAAGAAGGAAAGAAAGAAGAAAGGAAGGAAGAAGGGTAAGGAGAAATACTCTAAAGCTAAGTCCATACTTCCTTTAACTTTTAGAGCAACCAAACAAGTAAGTAAACTCCTAAAAATCCTCTATCATTCTCTTACAAAATATCCCTCAACCCATCTCTATAAACACTTCTAAGAATAAGAATCCAAAAATTTATCAAAAAGGCGTTTTAGGACCAAAATAGTGGTTGTTCATGTTTAGATGATTGTTGGATATGGTTGTATGTGGCTATTTTTGCGTTTAACAACTTGTACATGTTTTGAAACTTTGATATATATATGTATAAAGTACATGCTTGCAAAGAAAAGAAACTAAATCTTAACATACCATGAGCAAGGACACCAAAACCCTAAAAGGCTTGATTTTTTTTGATATTTTGACTTTCTGCCATGAACTTTGATTTATCATAACTAATTGTAGAAAGGTAATCTATGCGTGATTTTTTTGTCCAGACCTAGATTTGGAAGTTATCTTTCATAAAAAAATTGGTTTGAAGTGATTTCATTAGGTAGAACTCAAGATATACTATTTTTACTAAAGAGTGTCAGATTCTAACCACCCTGATCTGCAGACATAAAAGCCCTAGGATAGAATGAGAACCGAGCTTAGGTTAAAACATGCAACTTGTTAACAACATGTTTATCTTACTGTCCACTAAAAACAAGCCTAAACTGTGGAGATTTGATAGGTCAAAACCGTCCTCAAATCCACTATTGTAAATCTGTGACTGACAAAGCTCTCTGTCACATGATTTTGCATGAGGAGAAACCTATGTTTTTAGTACCCAAATCCTAACGTGGTTTTCATGAAAAGTGTAGATAACATATCAAACTATTTATTGACAAAAAATCAGACCTAGATACCCTCGGATGGTCCCCTAAAAGGTTTAAACATTCTCTGTTGAAACCAGGTTCTTCTGAACCTTTTATAGTTTACTGAACCCAATTTATAAACGAAAAATTAGTCTTTGGTCCTTAAAGTAGTGGCGATTTTTTTTTTCATCTACCAACAAAATTTTTAACGCGCGAGATCCAATTGGACTCTAGAACAGATAAATTTATCTATGCGTTTTCAAAATATGTATAAAACACACAGATAAATTTATTTATCTGGCATAAATAAGCATACAGATAAATTTTTCTGTGGGCTTTATACGTGTTTTGAAAAGGTACACTGATAAATTTATTTTTCTTGCATAAATATGCATATAGATAAATTTATCTATGCGCTTTATACGTGTTTTGAAAATGCACACAAATAAATTTATCTGTGTGCTTTATACGTGTTTTGAAAAGGCATACAGATAAATTTATCTGTCTTGCATAAATATGTATACAGATAAATTTATCTGTATGATTTAAATGTGTTTTGAAAAGGTACACAAATAAATTTATCTGTCTTGCACAAATAAGCATACAAATAAATCTATCTGTGCACTTTATACGTGTTTTGAAAAGACACTGTCACGCCCCGAACCCCGGGAACAGGTGAACTAACTCCAAACTAACCCGTCTAAAGGTCATCCATTAACACTTCCATATTACTATTGATTTAAATTCAAAACGCATTTGGAAATAAATGTGTTCTTGAGCAACTATATTTTTGTTTCACCGACGCATAACAAAATTCTAAATAATGCTTTAAGTCCCCCAAGATCGTTTACAAAACAAAATGTTATTTCACTCATCCAACTTACTCAAAATACAAGAATAAGATCAAATATATCAAATCCTTTAACTTTATGTTTACATATAGCATAAAGAAAGAAATACTAAACCCATCTTGTAGTCCATTCCTAAGATGCCTCCATCATCTCAGTATCATCAGTTCTCCTCGGAACTAGAAAAATGGTTTAACAGTCGTACGTGAGCTGAAACTCGTAGAATATAGATTAACTCAGATGTAATGCATGATTTCTGAGCTGTGATGGGTGCAACCGGAAGAAAAATACAAGTTCCATAAATCTGTTATTTATTTTCACAAACACACCCACACACGCCAAGTTATTCATTCTTTAAGCCCCCCGTTTTTATTTTTTTATTTTTACATATTCTTTTCGTTCACATTTATTCTCATTCTTCAGTTTTTCACAAAGAACCAAATCACATTTTCATTACCAGGTTTATAACAAAAATCACATCACAAGTAGTTTATCACAATTAATAAACCGATATCGGGTGCAGCTTAAAGAAACCTCTCCCTATTCCCCCAACAGGCTATGCGAAACCATTGGGTAATAGACAGCTTTATAACTCACCACGATACAACACCACGTTTCGGGAGCTAACCCGTGGGCACGTGGTCCCCATCTTGCGCAAGTTTCTGGTCATTCACCGTGGAGCCGCCAGCTCAACTTAATTCATGAACCTTCGCGGGCTTTCACCGCAGGACCGCAGCCCCTCATTACGCATGAACCTTCACGGGCTTTCACCGCAGGACCGCAGTCCCTCATTATGCATATTTCACATTCAATCATAAGGTTTCAACTCAAGTTAATAGTTTCATTAGGTAGTTTCTCATAGTTCACATCATTACTCAAT
>JAULJZ010088937.1:0-12358 GCA_032270985.1 Heliamphora pulchella
ATAAATGTGTTATACGCTTTTCGAGGTTTGGTAGAGGCTTGTTTGGCTTGTGTTTGGACCAAAAATCTTATTTTACGTCGAAAAACACACTGCCCAGCAGTTCGGTTGACTGGAGGGCTTGGCCCAGTCGACTGGACTGAGAATTTTGAGTTCGGTCGACTGGACATGGGGGTTCGATTGACTGGACAGTACCTTTTTGCCATTTCTATAAATATCCTTGGGGTTGAGATATTTGTTTTAAACCTTTCTTAGAAGCTAAGTTACCCTTTTTCTCTACCTTCTCTCTAGCTTTGAGGGCCCGAGACTTGGTTTTTTATTGGTTTCTTTGTGGATCCTTACTATCGGGGACGTGAGCTTCGCATCTATCCGGACAGAGTCTCGTTTCGACGAGGTTCAGATTTCGAGGCTTTGAGTTTTGACTCGCCGAGGTAGGATTCTAAACCCTACTGCTGTATAAGGGTGATATATGTGACTATATGTATTTTCACCGGGTAAAAAATATATCAAATGTGATTTTCATGTGTAAACCATGGTTTTAGGTAAAAGTGTATTTTTACGCCTCTTTTTGGTTGTATACATGTTTTGGATGCGTGGTATCCGTAGTTTTCAAAAGGAGGTTTGAAAATGAGGTGTTTTGTGAAAATAGTGGAAAAACGTATTTTTGGAGGTTTGGAGTTAACCCGCAAAGTTGTCTCACCTTTTAAACGTTTTGTTGGAAATGGTTTTAGATCTCCATGTCGATGGATTGGATCTCTTTTATACATGTGTTGTATAAACTATTTTACGGGTTGTCATAGTTGAGTTACGGTGGGTTTTTAAATGTTCTCCATAGATGTACCGTGACAGTGTGTGGTTTTGAGTTTGGCTTCTATTGTTCCTTAGTAGAAGTCCAAAAACGTGCGCAGAGTGGGTTTGCTACGGTCCCTTAGGTTAATCCCCGTAATCGTGATTTGGTTATACTTCGTCCATTGGTCGTGGAAATTCGTAAAGAAGTCTGGTGCCCCGTGAGTGGCTTTATTGTTGTAGCTCCATATAGAACTTATCATTACATAGCAGGCCTTAAGTGGTTCAGGACTAAGGTAATGGGCAGGAGTCTATAGTTGTTACCTTTGTCTGTGTGGCAGAGTCGGTACATAGGATTTTATTTATATCTTTCTCCTCGGTTGTGTGGCCCGAGTGGAGCATACTGTTTTATTACAGTTTTTCCTTAACTGTGGCATGATATCTGTTAGGATGATATGCATAGTTTGAAAGATGAAAAATGTGGGGTTTTATGAAAAATGGTTTTCCAACTACAAATCTTATTTTCTCAAACGATGTTTGGGTGGGCTGTTGCATGACCCTGGTGTTTGGGACGTGACAACTTGGTATCAGATCTCTAGGTTCAAACACCTAAGAGCCATGGAAAAGAGGGTACATCACCTTGTGAGGATGTATGTGTGCTTGATTGCATGTGTTAAAGCGTTTTCCTAACATAAGCATGATAGCCTGTTTAGCATAATGGTTGTATATATGTGGGCATGGAGATTGGACCTTAGGATTGATTAGTCTTGCCTTCACGCATTTGGATTAATAAACTTAGGAGCCAAGTTAGGGACGCGTTTCGAGGACGTGATTTCTAGCTCAGAATCTAAGTAGGTTATCCAGATGGACGAGTCTTTCTTGGTGGTTCTCCTCGGTATGTGAGATATGTTGACGTAATCTAAGTGGCTATGTGTTACCATGCTTATACATGTTATGTCTTCTACGTTAGCAATAACATGTTGTATGGATGCTTATCTTGTTATGTTGCTTTCATATAGAATTATGTCCACGCGGGAGGACGAGGCCGTAGTCGAGGCCGTGGCCGTAGTTTTGACCGAAGGGATGTTCCAGTCCCAGATATTGGGGATGCTAATGCACCCCAAGGACCTATTGACGGAGAACTGATGCGTGAGATGGTAGACTCCGTCTGGCAGCTGGCAGAGGCCTCAAGGGGTAGAGAGAGTGTACTTGAGCCGAGGGCAACGGTTGCGATGCGTGAGTTTCGCCGTCTGGACCCTGCTACCTTTTCTGGGGATCCCCACCCCACGGTAGCCGCGGAATGGCTGGAGCTAGTTACCAGGATCTTTGATACTCTTCAGATTGATGAGGTTGATCTGCGGGTTTCATTTGCTACTTTCCAGCTGAGGGGGAGTGCTTACATGCGGTGGAAGTTCGCCAAGACCATAGTGGGAGGCACTTAGGAGGCATTCACGAAGGTATTTATGGAGAAATACTTTCCAGCGACTCTGAAGGATCGCTACGGAGAGGACTTCCTTTTTCTGACTCAAGGGACGATGACAGTGGCTGAGTATGAGGCTGAGCTTACTAGCCTGTCCCGATTTGTAGAGGAGATTGTGCCTACTGATGAGTTTCGTGTGAAGTGGTTCGTGAGGGGTTTGAGGCCTACTATCCGAGATAGAGTGGCAGCATTCAGGATGTAGGCCTTTACAGCGTTGGTGGAGACCGCCATGAAGGTGGATGACACTCTGAACAAGATGCGTAGAGACGGGGATAGTAGGGTCAGCAAGGTGGGGGACGCGCATAGGATCGGAGATGCAAGGACAAGCGTCAGCAAACATCTGGTCTAAGTTCTTATCCAGTGGGGTCGTATCAGCCACAGTCTTCTGCACCTACACCTTTCGTTGCTTCAACGGGAAGGTCAGATCAGAGAGAGCTTCTTTATCACAGATGCCAACAGCCAGGGTATCGTGCAGCAGAATGCTGGAGTCCAGCACCTATTCAGGCACAGTCACAGTTGCAGGTGTAGGGGAGGGAGCCAGTGGTATGTTTTGAGCGCGGCCAGTCAGGGCACATTCGGAGGAACTACCCCAAATGAGGGAGCTTGCAAAGTACAGTCGGTGCGCCTGTTACTCCATCTGCCCAGGGGATGCCATCCATCTAGGTTTGCAAAAGGAGGAGCATCAGTGCAGTCAAGCAGACATTCTACAGTCCAAGGCCACAGTGGATAGGCCAGAGCATGTGTTCTTGCAGATCCCAGTTCATCCAGAGCACCGGTCGTGCCCGATGCTGCTGCTACCACCTTCATGATCAGAGGTACTCTTCTAGTCTATAGATCATGGGCCAGTGTCCTTATTGACACTGGAGCATCGTATTCGTTTATATCTTCTACTTTTGCATCTGCGTTGGGGTTGAAAACAGACCAGTTGGGTAGTGCTTTGAGCGTGGAGACCCCAGTTAGTAGAAGTGTGACGTTGAGTCTTGTCTATAGATCCTACGTGTTGGAGGTCGCCGGTCGTTATTTAGAGTTCGACTTTATTGTTCTAGACATGACCACGTTTGATGTCATCCTTGGGATGGATTGACTGACCACCTATCATGCCTTTATCGATTGCGATCGATGGAGGATAACGATTTATACACCAGCGGGAGATTATTTTTGCTTTATAGGAGACCGGGATAAGGGTTTGATGTCTATGCCCAGCATTGTGCGGAACCAGGGCAACCTGGGTTTCCTCTTTTCAGCTCTCATGTTGCATGAGGAGGTTAAAGTTCGAGGAGAGTTACCTTCGGTGGTCTACGACTATCCAGATGTCTTCCCTGAAGATTTGTTTGAGTTGCCACCGAGCCACGAGGTAGAGTTCTCTATTGATCTAGTTCTCGAAGCTACTCCCATATCAATACTGTCTTATCGTTTTGCACCCGCTGAGTTGCGTGAACTCAAGGTACAGCTTCAGGAATTACTAGGCAGAGGGTTTATACGCCCGAGTACTTCATCGTGGGGAGCTCCTACTCTTTTTGCTAAGAAGAAGGATGAATCCTTACGATTGTGTATCGACTATCGAAAGCTAAATCAGGTAACAGTAAAGAATAAGTATCCGATGCTGAGGATAGATGATTTGTTTGATCAATTGAAGGGTTCGAGCTGCTTCTCGAAGATTGACTTGAGATCAGGATACCACCAGTTGAGGATTAGGGACGAGGACATAGCGAAGATCGCCTTCTGGACTCGCTATGGTCACTATGAGTTTCTGGTTATGCCGTTCGGTCTGACGAATGCTCTTGCCACGATCATGAGTTTGATGAACTGGATCTTCCATCCTTATCTAGACAGTATTGTAGTGGTGTTTGTGGATGATATACTTATATATTCACCCACGAGGGAGGCGCACGAGGATCACCTGCGTATCGCGCTACAGACTTTGAGAGAGCATCCCTTGTATGCGAAGTTCGACAAGTGCGAGTTTTGGATGTCTGAGGTGTGATTTCTTGGACATGTAGTGTCGACAGACAGAGTAGTTGTGGATTCATCGAAGACTAATACTATGACTGGTTGGGAGCGATCGAAGAGCATCTTTGAGATTCGTAATTTTCTGGGTTTGGCAGGTTACTACCAATGGTTTGTGAAGGACTTTGCGAGACTTGCTGTACCGATGACGCGTCTGACGCGGAAGGGAGTTGTGTTTGTTTGGAGTGAGTCATGTGAGTCGACATTTCAGGAGCTAAAGACGAGGTTGACTAGCATGCCAATGTTGATCATTCTAGAGCGAGGCTTGGGTTATATAGTGTACTGTGATGCATCACATAATGGTCTGTGATGTGCTCTGATGCAGGGAGCTAAGGTTGTGGTCTACGGTTCTCGGCAGTTGAAGACGCACGAGAAGAACTACCTGACACACGATCTGGAGTTAGCAACCGTGGTCTTTGCCTTGAAAACATGGTGTCACTATCTTTATGGTGAGCACTTCGTGGTTTTCTCCGATTACAAGAGCTTAAAATAATTTTTTTCGCAGAAGGACCTAAACTTGCGCCAACGACGATAGATGGAGTTATTGCAGGATTATGATTTTAACTTGCAGTACCATCCAGGAAAGGCCAATGTTGTGGTAGACGCGCTCAGTAGGAGATTTCACGGGTTGTTAGCTTTTGTGGCTATACGTGAGTGGGACATGCTTGGAGAGGTTGGGGAGTTTGATCTGTGTCTCGCAGAGACAGCAAAAGGTGCCACCCTATTTTCAGTAGTTACTTGGCCAGCGTTGATAGCACGTGTGCTAGAGGTCTAGCAGACGGACTAGGAGGCTTAGATGATACGAGGTTGTGTTGCTAGTTGAGAGGATACAGCAGGATGATTGTGGGTTCAGATAAGAGTCTGAGAGGACTATACAGATTCTAGAGGATATGCTGAGGGCTAGTGTCTTTGACTTCAGAGGTTCTTAGGAGGACCATTTACCTTTGGCAGAGTTTGCATACAACAATAGCTATCAGTCTAGTATTGCAATGGCACCGTATGACGCTTTGTATGGTAGACCGTGTAGATCGTCCGTGTGTTGGACAGATATGGGAGAGACCACAGTTTTGGGACTCGACATAGTGCGGGAGACGACAGAGAAGGTTACCGTGATTCGCTAACGTCTTATGACAGCTCAGAACCGCCAGAAGAGTTATGCAGATCAGAGGAGGCAACCTTTGGAGTTTGTAGTGGGGGATCATGTGTTCCTGTAGGTCTCGCCACGTAGAGGTTTGATGAGGCGTGGTCGTAGCGGGAAGCTATCATCGCTAAGATTGGGCTGAACTACGGGTTGATGAGGATGCCACTTATGAGGAACGTCTAGTGAGGATTTTTGATACAAAAGAGCAGGTGTTGCGGGGGAGAACGATTGCTTATATCAAGGTTGTATGGCATCATAGAGGGGTTAAAGAAGTGACATGGGAGCTCGAGTATGGGATGCGTGCTAGATACCCAAACCTATTTACCTCGTGACCTTGTTGCGAATTTTGGGGGCAAAATTCCTTAAGGGGGGAGAGTTGTGAGACCCTGAACCTTTTTTTTGAGTTATTTATATACATGACATGTTTATTTCGGTATATGAATAGCCTCAATGCATGAGTTATGCTTTAAAGTTGTAGAACAGCATGTATAAATGTGTTATACGCTTTTTGGGTTTAGTAGAGGCTTGTTTGGCTTGTGTTTGGACCAAAAAACCTTGTTCTGCGTCGAAAGACACACTGCCCAACAGTTCGGTCGACTGAACAGTACCTCTTAGCCATTTCTATAAATATCCCAGGGGCTGAGATATTTGTTTTAAACCTTTCGTAGAAGCTAAGTTACCCCTTTTCTCTACCTTCTCTCAAGCTTTGAGGGCCTAGGGCTTGGTTTTTTGTTAGTTTCTTTGTGGATCCTTGCTATCGGGAATGTGGGCTTCGCATCCATCTGGATAGATTCTCGTTTCGACGAGGTTTGGTTTTTGAAGTTTCGAGTTTTGACTCGCCAAGGTAGGATTCTATACACTACTGCTGTATAAGGGTGATATGTACGATTATATGTGTTTTCACCGGGTAAAAAATACATCAAATGTGATTTTCATGTGTAAACCTTGATTTTGGGTAAAATTGGGTTTTTACGCCTTTTTTTGGTTATATACATGTTTCGGATGCGTGGTATCCGTAGTTTTTAAAAGGAGATTTGAAAACGAGGTATTTTGTGAAAATGGTAGAAAAACATATTTTTTGAGTTTTGGAGCTAACTCGTGGGCTTGAGTCTCACTTTTTAAACGTTTTGTTGAAAATGGTTTTAGATCTCCATATCGATGGATTGGATCTCTTTTATACATGTGTTGTATAAACTATTTTACAGGTTTTCGTACATGAGTTACGGTGGGTTTTTAAATGTTCTCCATTGATGTACCGTGATAATGTGTGGTTTTGAGTTGGCCTTCTATTGCTCCTTGGTAGAAGTTCAAAAACATGCGCAGAGTAGGTTCGCTACGGTCCCTCGGGTTAATCTCCATAAACGTGGTTTGGTTATTCTTCGTCCATCGGTCGTGAAAATCTGTAAAGAAGTCTGGAGACCCGTAAGTGGATTTATTATTGTAGCTCTATATAGAACTTGTCATTACCTAGTAGGCCTTAAGTGGTTCAGGACTAGAGTAATGGGCAGGAGTCTATAGTTGTTACCTTTGTCTGTGTGGCAGAGTCGGTACATAGGATTTTATTTATATCTTTCTCCTCGGTTGTGTAGTCCGAGTGGAGCATACTGTTTTATTACAGTTATCTCTTAACTGTGGTATGATATCTGTTAGGATGATATGCATAGTTTGGAGGATGAAAAATGTGGGATTTTATGAGATAAAACCTTTTTGAGACTCTGTTAGTCTGATGAAAAACTTGTAGTTTTAGAAGAAAAACTTTTTTGGCTCGTGTAGTTGAGCTTGTATGCTTATGATTACATAGCCTGCTTTACAGCTTTATTGTCTATTTTCTATTGGGCTTTAGCTCACGATGTGAAATTTTGCTGTAAAACCTTTTTAGGCGAGCGCGAGGAGTTGACCTAGATTCCTGTGGAGGCGGAAGACTAGCTGTAGTTTTTCTGTTTTGACATGTACTTTTACATGTGATATCTGTTTCAGAATGCGAGTTTTGTACGCCTTGAGGCCATATATTTATTCATGTATGGGATTGCATATTTGTAGTTTATGAGAGTTGAACTGTGGAAATTTTTATCCAAATGTTAAATATTTTTGAGTTGATAGTTTTTCAACTGCAAATCTTATTTTCTCAAACGGTGTTTGAGTGGACTTTCACGTGACCCTGATGTTGGGGGCGTGACACTATATCCCATTTTCTTTAAAGTTGTAGGGGTAAGGAAATCAGAGTTTTTGGGGGAAATAAAATTTGAAGGAGATGGAGAAAACCCAAAGGACTCAAAGAGAGGTGTGAGAAAACCTCCATATGGAAGAGTATGGCATTTAGACCCTTCTTTAGAAAGCAAAGCATTCATTGACAAATTAAGGATGGAAGGTCAAGGCGTTTTTCCTTGTAAATGCACAACAATATAAAGCAATTAAGATACGAAATGTAGGTGCGAGATCCACTACGAGGTAATATGTTGTATGTAATGATGAGATGTAAAATTTTGGCCTCAAGTGTGAGTTGGTAGTAAGATAGGGTGAAGGAAAAATTTAGATAGGGTTCATTCATGATCATGGGTAAAAATGTTTCGGGAGTGAAGTCTTGTGCCATGATCCATGTTTGAGATGAAATTTGTGAGCATACAAAATCTCCTCTACCCATTCCAAAAAGGCGTGCAATGTTTATATGTTTTTCCATGGAGAAACGTAGAGAGACGTGTGTAGTGATCATTTGGATTGGTTTGAGCTTCTTCGGTGAGATTGGCATAAAATAACCTAGTGATTTGCGGATAAACGCCTTTGAATTGATAGAGAATATATGGTCCCCAACCGAGTTTTGATATAAGACGTAAGACATTTGGAAAGTAAGAATCCATGAATCGTATGTTAAGAACTTTACCAAAGATTGGATCGAGAGATTGAAGATAATGTTTGTATAGAACTTCGGCATGACTCGTGTTGAACCTTTGGTCATTTCACCGGTGGGTTCCTCTCGTGCAATCAATTTGCCTATGCCTCCACGAACCCTAGGTGCCATGGGAAGGATTTGAGTGAAGAAAATGTAAGGTTTAGAGGTGTAGAATGATGGTGTGAATGATGGGATTGAATTTGAACCTTTAGAAACCAGAAACTAAGAGTTTTCGAGCTCTAGGAGAGAGAAGCCAAGAGTGGGAAATGAAAAAAAAATAGTGAGTGGAATATAGTTCGGCACCCCTGGGTTTTTATAATCCCGACGGTTCAGTGGACTGAGGGGGTACGTTCAGTTGATCGAACTGACTTATTGAAGGTTCAGTCGACTAGGCGATGATGTTCAGTCGACTGGATGAGCTTTTTCAGTGGTTCTGTTTTCAGTAGTCGCCTGAAGTGTTTTAATTTGTTTTATAAACTCTTTTTAATTTAATTCACTCAACTTCACGAACATGCATTAGACCCAACTCTCTTCTTATAATAATAAATTTTTCCTCATTAAGTGGTTTAGTAAAAATGTCTGCCCATTGCTCACTAATGCATACAAATTCTAAAAAGATATCACCTTTTTGTATATGATCACGAAGAAAATGGTTTCTTATTTCAATATGTTTTGTTCGTGAATGCAAAATAGGATTTTTAGAAATATTTATTACACTTGTATTATCACATTTAATCGGTAAAACTTTGTATTTTAATTTAAAGTCTTGAAGTTGTTGTTTCATGTATAAAATTTGTGCACAACAACTATCTGTAGCGACATATTCAGCTTCAGCAGTAAATAAGGCTACATAATTTTGTTTCTTTGGAAACCAAGAGACAAGTGATCTTCCTAAAAAATGACATGTGCCATTAGTGCTTTTGCGGTCAATTGTGCAACCAGCAAAATTCGCATTTGAATAACTAATCATTTCAAAAGAAATATATTTAGGATACCATAAGCCTATATCTATGGTGCCAATTAAGTATCTTAAGATTCTTTTTACAGCAATCAAGTGTGATTCTTTAGGACTTGCTTGATATCGTGCACACATACATACACTAAACAGTATATCTGGCTTAGTGTCTACCGACTTCCCTTACTCATCTTTGTCAAGTTAGTTGAGGGACTCATTGGAGTTCCCAAAACTTTTCTGTCCTCCATGTGGAAGCGCTTGAGAAGTTCACGTACATACTTTGATTAGTTGATGAAGGTTCCATTCTTTGCTTGTTTGATTTATAATCCAAGAAAGAATGTGAGCTCTCACATCATGCCCATCTCGAACTCATTTTGCATACATAGAGAAAATTTCTTGCATAGATTTTCAATAGTAGCACCAAAAATAATATTGTCTACGTATATTTGTACAATGAGCATATCTTCTTCGTTTGTTTTTATGAATAAAGTTGTGTTAATTTTTCCTCTTGTAAATCCATTTTCTAATAAAAAATTACTTAATCTTTCACACCAAGCTCGAGAAGCTTGTTTTAATCCATACGATACTTTTGTTAGTTTAAATACATGATTTGGATAGTGATAATCTTCAAAACTAGGTGGTTGTTCAACAAACACTCCCTCATTTATGAACCCATTTAAGAAAGCACTTTTTACATCCATTTGAAAAAACTTAAAGTTTTTATAGGATACATATGCTAATAACATACGATTGGCTTCCATCCTAACTACATGTGTATAGATTTCTTCAAAGTCAATTCCTTCTTCTTGATTATAGCCTTGTGCAACTAGTCTAGCCTTGTTTCAAACAGTAATACTATTTTCATCCTTTTTATTTCTAAATACCTATTTAGTTCTAATTATTGTATTATCTTTAAGCCTAGGAACTAAACTCCAAACTTCATTTTTTTAAAATTGGTTTAGTTCTTCTTACATGGCTATTATCCAATATTCATCTTCTAGTGCATCATTTATATTTTTAGGTTCTTCTTGTGAAAGAAAAGCAAGATGATCACAAATATTTTTAAAAAATGATCGAGTACTTACACCTCGTGAAGGTTCACCAATGATTTGATCCATAGGGTGATCCTTCACTGTCTTCCATTCTTTTGGTAGGTCTTTATGTTCATCTTGACTGTTAGACTCTTGAATCTCTATGTTTTTGCCTTTGTCTTCCTTGATTTGTTGTTCTTCCATTCCTTTATTTATATCTAAATCATCATCAATTAGAATCTTAGAAGAAAAATGGTTAGCCTCATCAAATGTTATATGAATGGATTCTACTAATGTCATAGTTCTTTTATTGTATACTTTATAAGCTTTACTATTTGTAGCATACCCTAGAAAAATTCTTTTATCATATTTAGATTCAAATTTTTCCAATTCATCTTTATCATTTAAAATAAAGTATTTACATTCAAATACATGAAAATAAGAAATGTTGGGCTTTCTACCATTCCATAGTTCATAAGGAGTTTTGTTTAAATGGTATCTTATAAAAACTCGGTTCAAGACATAGCAAGCAGTATTTACTGCCTCAACTCAAAAATATTTAGGAATTTTGTGTTTATTTAACATTGTTCGTGCTATTTTTTGAAAAGATCGATTTTTGCTCTCAACAATCCCATTTTGTTGAGGAGTTCGAGGTGCAGAAAAATTATGAAAAATTCCATTTTGGTCACAAAAATTTTTTACATCTTTATTTTTAAACTCTCCTCCTCTATTACTACGAATGTGTAGAATAGAATAGCCCTTTTCATTTTGAATTTTCTTACAAAGTATAGCTAACACATGACATACTTTATCTTTTGTTACCAAAAATAAAACCCATGTATATGGTGAAAAATCATCAACAATAACAAAATAGTATGCTTTCCCTCCAAGACTTTGGAGTTTTATAGAACCAAACAAATCAAGATGAAGTAATTGTAGAGGTCTATTTGTAAAAATTTCTTGTTTCTTTTGTAAACTCGTTTTGGCCTTCTTACCAAATTGGCAAGCATCAAAAATTTTGTCTGTAATAAATTTAGTCTTAGGCAAGCTTTTAACCAAATCTTTCTTGACAAGTTTGGATAGGAGATCCATGTTAGCATGACCCTCCTATGCTATAACCAGCTAGTTTCATTTACAGTAGAAAATCATTGAACATTTTGAGAATTTAGATTTTTAAAATTGATCGTATAAACATTTTCAAATCATTTTGCAACAAATAAAATTTTATTACTTTCTTTGTTTTCAACAACACATGTGTCATGCAAAAATTATACACTATAACTTTTATCGCATAATTGACTAATACTAAAGAGATTATGCTTAAGACCATCAACAAGAAGTACGTTATCAATATATGAAGAAGATTTCTTATCAACCTTACCTATACCAATGATTTTACCTTTCTCGTTGTCTCCAAATGTCACATAACCTCCATTCTTAGGTGTTAAGCTTAGGAATTTTAATTTTTCGCCTGTCATATGTCTTGAGCATCCACTATCCAAGTACCATCTTTGTGAGACCCTGACCCATTTTCTTTTTTCGGCGTTTTCAGACGCGCGTTACGTGTTTTTGTTTGAGCATGTTTTTACTGCTTTTGATGCATGATCAGGCCTCAATATGCATGTGGGGTAGGTTTTCCGGGCAATGGGCCGTTGTGGCGCGATTCTCGAAAAATTTTAAAAAAATATATTTTGGAAGCCTATAAATATCTATAGTTAGATATTTTCAAAAGATATTTTTTCAAAACTTAACTCATAAGTTTTCCATTTTCTCTCTACCTTCTTTCTAAGTTCTCGGGGGCCCGGGGCTTGATTTTAAATGATCCAACAGCGGATCCTTGATTTTGGCGTCGTGGGCTACACAACCATCCAATCAGATTTTGATTCCGATGAAGCTCAATTTTGCATGTGGTTCGAGGCGTCGAGTTTTAAACTCATCGAGGTAGGATTCTAGACCTGTATGTGTTATAAGGGTGCTATGGGTAATCAGGTGTCTTTTTACTAGTCGAATTGTTATAGATCTGATTCTCTGTAAAGTTGGGTTTTTGGGTTAAAAATCAGGTTTTTGTCGATTT
>JAULJZ010088970.1:0-12357 GCA_032270985.1 Heliamphora pulchella
CATGGTGTCAACCTTGAGTGTTCAAAATGGGTTAACACTTTCATTTTGGAAATAATAAATATTATCCAAATTAAAGACATTTATTTATAGGAAATGAATTATTAAAATCATCAAAATTAATTAATGAAACCCTTGGGCTAACACATAATATAGCTTTATTTTGAAACTTTGATTATTGGCATTTTACAAAATGTAAGTTTTTGAGTCACGATTTTAAAATTAATTATAAGGTTCTGACTAAAATTTTATTTTGTATAGCTTTAAGATTAATTATTATTTGTTTCTCTATTTATTTAGCTGCCAGGGGTTATAATCCTACCCTCAAGTTCATTTTCTTAGGAACTTGTCAAACTCTTTTTAGTTGAGACTAAAATCAACAACAAAGTCGGTCTAAGGCTATTTTTTATATTGTACTCACCTAATTACATTGTGTATAGGGCAAAGAAAATTGTGAATAATTGAGGATGATCAAACCATCATACGAGATGAATAAATAGAATTCAAGACGATTGAACAGTTATACGAGACGATTTTGAGTGCATTGAGATGATTAGATCGTCATACGAGACAGTCAGAAAGAACTCAAAATGACTAGATGATTTGAATTAGGTTACCCTACTTTTAAGAAGAAATTGAAGGGCTCTTACGAGGCCATTACTAGGTTAGAAGCTTGTTATGCCTTACGAGACATGATAGAAGAGTTTGATAAGGGTTTAGTAAAAGATATATTAGAAAATGTGTGCATTATAGAAGAAAATGTTGTAGTCTTCTGAATTAGGTTTCTTCCGAATTCAATTGATGTAGGAATTATCAATGTTTAGCTTTTCTATAATTTTTGATGCATTTTCTTAGGAGAATGGTGATGGGGCAAAAACATATTATTAATGTTAATTTTTCAAAATCTCAATTACTCAATACATGGCGTAAGGTATGGGTGTAAAATTGGCCCGGCCAGTTAGGCCAGACCCAGCACGCCTTCGGCCCAACACGGCCCAAGTCCTTCAAGTTCTCGCCAAAACTCGAGTCAGATATTTTTTGGGAATGTGAGACCCATGCCCAACTTGGGGGACCCTTGAGCTTGGGCTTGGGCTGGGGCTGTAGGTTCGGTCTTTTTGGACTTTTTTAAATAATTTTTTTTTTACGTTTGTTTTTATTTTTTATTGTTTCTATATAGAATAAACAATTTTATAAATACACTATGTGTGTCTTATATTTATTTTAATTTATAAACAAATCTATAAATAATTTTTATTATTATTTAATTTTTATACATTTGTTTTTTTGTATGTAATAAAATATACAAAATATAATATTAAAGTTGAACCATTCAAGTACTTCAGTGCAAGATATAATTATCATTATTCAATGAAAAGTAATATCATTTCCATTGCTAAATAATATTTTTTTAACATTTGCTCTTATTTTTTGTTGATTTTACATATAATAAACAAATTTTATACTATGTATTTTTTTATTTGTTTTGGTTTATAAATAAACATATAATAATAATCATTTTTGTATTATTCTTTATTTTTTATACATAATAATAATAGTATAAAAAATATTTATTATTATTTTTTTATATTTCCTATAGGCTAATTGGCCGGGCTTTAGGCCCCAAAGCCGAAACCTAGGGTCATCCCACGTGCATCTGAGTTCGAGTGGGCTTGGGTCTTGGCTGTGTTAGATTTGGCCGTTACACTAATCGGCTTGAGCTGGTCTCGGGCGACTCTAGGATTGCGGGCCCATTTTACACCCCTAGTGTAAGAATACAAGATGAAACAACTTTGACTCCATTTGGGCAAAATTGTGAAAATTTTGCTTATTGATTTAGATTTTGTCATCTTTTCATTAGAATATGGTACTTTGTTAGTTTAACTCAATGATAAGAAGTCAAAAAAATATAATAATTTAATAAAATAATAAATAAAATAATAAAATAAGCAAATAAGCAATTATTCTAAATGGAGCCAAAATCAATTGCCAAGGTCAAAACCTTACTAATGAAAACATGTATTATTTTTCTACTTTTGTACAAAATAAATTATTTTTTATATCAATACAGAATAGTTCTTATATTAAGATTTTGGATTTTATTGTTGACCTGTAATTTATTTTTGCTTTGTCGTTGGGCTGCAATTTCGTTTTTTTTTTTTGGAAAAATTAATATGGGGTCTCATTTAGTAGATTTATTTAATAATAAGTCCTAATTACTTTTTGATTATTTCGTAAGATCCTATTTTTTAAATTTATGATTTGAAAATTTTCGTTTACTGATTGATTTGCACTAATTGATTTAATCAAAGAAATTGAACGCCACAAATAAATAAATAATTAAACAATCACACAATTGAAAATAATGCAATCACAACCACACATGAGACGACGATTTTTACGTGAAAAACTCCAAACTTGATAAAAACTACGATATCAAACCAGGTCTAGAAAGATCAAATACTATAATAAAGTTATTGGTTACAAGAAAATCATACAAACACCCGTTGAATCCACAACCTATGAATGTAAGTCTATTCCTGTTGAATTCACGTACACTAACTCCGTGCTTGACTGCCGCTGAAATCCATCACCGGACTTCAACTCAGATGGAATCCACCACCAGACTTCGATCTCTTGAGAATCTGCTCAAGAGACTTCATAAACTTGAAGAAACGTTGAAAGTTTGATTACTTGATGATTGTCTTGAATGCGCGAAAGCTAAATAATCATCAACCAATTGTTAACTAACTTGGGAGAAGCCTTTGGTGGCTAGGAATATTATAAAATAAAAGAGGCAAACCCTAAAGAAACCTAAACTCCCCCTAAAAACCCTAGCTGACATAAGCAAATTTTAAGCTAACTCGCCGTGGACCGCTCGAGCAGTCTTTTCACCACTCAAGCGGTAAAACTTGTGTTGCCGCAGTTTGTTGCAGACTGTTGAGATTCCGAGATGTATTTGACCACTCGATTGACCGCTCGAGCGGTCAGTCGAGCAGTCTGGTTCCCGTTGCAGTAAATTAATATTTTCTTGTTCCTTTTTATAAAATATTTGATACCCTGCAATAAATAACACCAAACTCGCAATAACAAGTGTCAAATAACACAGAGTAAGACATTAATAATTTGAATAACAATTTGTCACAAATTTGCCAAACTAAAAACAAATATGACCAATGTCAAAATTCCTAATAATCTTCCCCATTAGTAGTTCTGTGACAAAACCCGGCAATCCAGCTTATCCAATTAATCAAGCCATCAATAATCAACTAACAACACACAAACAACACGGCAAAAAAAAACTCACTTACTCCCCCTCAAAATAATTCAAACTCAAAAAATAAACTCCAAAAAAAAATAAACTCGCCCCTAACCATTAACCACATCTATCTCCTCTTTTTTTTGTCACAAATTAACAAACAAGAACAAAAAAAAAAACAAAATAAATCTTTTTGAGTAAAGAACAAGATTAAAGAACAAGTACTAAATCTATGCACATTCTATATGTTCGAAAACACACACACACACACAAAGTCCATGATAAACTATGTTCATATATGTAGAAACATATACAGAGTAGATTCTATATGAAACAGTGTGTGCGTGACTTGAAAACATTTTAAACTCCAAAATCAATTCCTACATAAGATCTATATGGTTAAGTCACATTTATTTAACAAAAATCAAGAATGTAATAAACTCAAACCAGCTTAGTCCCAATTCACTTTATAGGATAACTCCCCTTCAACTAAAGACTGCAAATTTTTATTTCTTTTTCTTTATCTTTGTCTTTTTCTTTTTGTGTTTTTGCTTTCAACAGTGGCTTTTACACTAGTACGAACGAAAAAATAAGATTCGTATAGATAGTCATTTCTTTAAGTTAAACATACAGAAACAAAAGAAGAAGAGAGTTTAAATATTAAGTTTTTGTGGGTCGCCACTAAGAGATCATTTTATGAAATTTTTAGAAGACAAAAAAATAAGAAAGACCCATTGCAAATGTTTTGGATCTCACGTGAGATGCACCGGATATCTATTATTTTTAGAAAAATATTCTTTTTCTTTTTAAAACAAAAGTCCAAGATATTTGAACATTCTTTTTGAAAAATAGAGTCGCTACTTGATTTTTAAAAAAAATAAAAAAAAACAAAAAGAAGGTTGCGGGTATTTTAAATACATAATCAGAGAAAAAAAATAGGTTTCGCGAACTAGGGTACGAAAAGAGAAGGTGTTAGGCATCATTTTCTTCCAACCGTGAAGTTGACTTGAAGAAGGAAGCCTAAGATTTGCTATCGCCACCTTCGCCGTTTGAACCCACCATGTCCAAACCCACCTTGTCGCCACCTCTGGCGTCTAAGCGTCTAACGGCAACGACAAATGGAGGTTCAGCTCTCATGTGAGGGTTTGTTTGTGCGTTTTTTTAAAATTTTAATTAATTAATAAAAAAAATAATTTAATTGTAAGGGTAAAATAGTAAAATTACAATTTTCGTTGACAGTATTAGGGCAAAAACACTAATATGGGAGGTCAATGATATTTCAGAAACCACAGGGGGTGTATTTGTTTTTGTGAGAAACCTCAGGGGAGGTCAGTGTAATTTATCTTAAAAAAAATATGTTTAGCACATAGCTAGATGTTTGAAAGTGATAGTTGGAGATTGCGGATGAATATAGTGGTCGAAGGTGGTGATCCAATGTGATGCTAGAAGGTACTAACCAGAGGTGCTAGTCGGTGATGATAGCAAGTGGTAGCGATGGTAGGTAGAGACAGTGGTCGTGTATAATTGTTGGAGGATATGGTCAAATGAGATGGTCGAAACTGGTGGCTAGAGGTGATAGCCGGATGATGGTGGTCGGAGGCGATGACCGGAGCTATTAGCTAGGGATGAGAGCAAGAAGTAACGATTGTAGTTGAAAGTGATAGTCGAAGGGGTTGGTTGGAAGTGATAGCTGTATGTGGTAGTCGAAAATGGTGGACAAAGGGGGTGAGCAGAGAGGATGGACATATATGGTAGTTAGAAACAGTGGTCGGAGTTGGTTGCCAAAGTAGTGGCCGAATGTGGTGGTTGGAAGTGGTAGAATAAGAAATATGGAATGAAAATTTGTTTACAAAATAAGCGAAAATATATTTTTCTGTTTACAAGATTTTAGTAAAATTTAAAAATTATTTATAATTTTTTAAAAACAAAAATAATTATTAAAATATGTTTTAATTTACAGTTTATAAAGAATTTAAAAACAAAAATAAAAAACATAATCGTTAACATGATCTAAGGCCAGAAACTTGTAAAACAACTGCCCCAAACAGAAGATGGGCCATGATTTAACACAAATTGGTCCCCAAAACAAGGATCCGACGGTCCAAAAAGGCTCAAACAGGTCACTGCATATTGTAATTGATTAATTAATTTCAAACTCCGTGAAGTTGCAACATGTTACAGCCAATGCCCCGTTAGTGGAAGACTAGACTGAAGAGAAAGGGGAAGAATAGAATACGCGCAGAATACACAGGTCTTTTTTTTCCCCAAGTTCCTCTCTTCCGGCGAAATGTTGCCGCCGGAGCTCCAACCTCGCTCCTACCGTCCGTACATCTCGTCCTCCGTGAGCGCACCTTCCTTCCCCACCACCTCCTATAACGGCGGCTACTCCCCAGAAAGAAACCCTAGCTCATTTTACGGCAATAGCAGCGGCAGCTCTTCTTCTTCGAGTAGATCTCTGAAGAATTCTCGATTCTCACCATCGTCGTTTGTGCACAACGCTAGAATCGCCATCGTCCTCGTACCCTGCGCCGCCTTCCTTCTCGACCTCGGCGGCACGCCTGTGTTCGCTACCTTAACCCTAGGCCTCATGATCGCCTACATCCTCGATTCTCTCAACTTCAAGTCTGGTTCCTTCTTCGCCGTCTGGATGTCTCTCCTCTCCGCTCAGATCGCCTTCTTCTTCAGCTCCTCCCTCGTCTCCTCCTTCAATTCCATCCCTCTCGCTCTCTTTGCTGCTTTTGTCTGCGCCGAGGCTAACTTCTTGATCGGCGTCTGGGCTTCTCTTCAGTTCAAGTGGATTCAAATCGAGTATCCTACCATCGTCCTCGCTCTTGAGCGGCTTCTGTTCGCTTGCGTTCCCTTCATCGCTTCTGTGCTCTTCACCTGGGCAACAGTCTCAGCGGTCGGTATGAACAACGCTTCTTACTATCTTATGGCGTTTAGTTGTGTTTTCTATTGGCTTTTCTCTATTCCCCGCGTATCATCCTTTAAACTGAAACAAGAAGTGCGTTACCATGGCGGAGAGGTGCCCGATGATAATTTAATACTTAGCCAGCTCGAGAGTTGTATGCATACATTGACTCTTTTACACTTCCCTCTGCTGTTTCACATCGCGTCTCACTACTCGGTCATATTTTCTTCAGCTGCATCAGTTTGTGATTTGTTTCTTCTCTTCTTCATTCCTTTCTTGCTTCAATTATATGCCTCGACAAGAGGTGCACTATGGTGGGTGACTAAGAATGAGCACCAGCTGAGGAGTATAAGATTAGCGAACGGTGCTGTCGCTTTGATTGTTGTTGTGATTTGCTTGGAGGTCAGAGTTGTTTTCCATTCGTTTGGGCGGTACATCCAGGTGCCACCGCCACTCAATTATATCCTTGTGACCATTACAATGCTTGGGGGGGCTTCTGCAGCCGGTGCATATGCAGTTGGTATGATTGCTGATGCTTTTAGCTCAGTGGCTTTCACTTCTTTAGCTGTATTAGTCAGTGCTGCTGGAGCGATCGTTGTGGGATTCCCTATATTGGTATGCATTTCATGTACTTTATCTCGTTCCAACCAATCTTGTAAGTTAAATGCGTGTTCTTATCTAAAGTTTAAATTAAAATGTATGCTGTGGTTTACAGTCCCTTATTTAAATTATTTGTGATGTAATAATTACTTCACCTAGATGAAAGTTGAACACTTTCACACTATACTTGATCAATCAGCTTCTAAAATATATTGGTGTAGAGGTTAGGGCTCAATAGCGTTTAAGGCTGGTTTTCTCCCTTATTTCACTTAATAATTTGAATAAAAGGTTTGGGTCATCAATCTATGAGGAAAGTCAATTGACATTCCAAGCTCTATTCAACTCAACAAGCATTTGTTCCGATCCCCAATTACTTCGGGTCAACCGGTCCATTGAAACTCCAATGCCAATGACTAAATAGTCATTTTCTGGTTATCCTGTCTACTCCTTTGAAACAAAACTGTAGATATGATTGTTTGTCATGGTGGCCTTATTCCATGCTATGCTGACATCTTTACTTCAACGTCTTGCAACATGTTGGGGCAAAACCTAACCATATTAGAGAAGGTAATTGTCAATCAGAAACAATATCTATAAGTTTGGTATGAGTTAAGTATTTTCCTTAAGAATGAAATCAAATTCTAGTTAACGGGCATTTACCCATTGAAAGTCTCCTACATTTTGTACCTATACTAGCGATAACCCTTCCCTAAAGGCACTTTTCACATTTTTTGGGTACCATACACGCCTGAAAGACTCAATTATAATAAACTAAACTGTTTAAAAAACTTATCTGCAATAATGACCAGTGTTCAAATTGACTACCAACTTCTAACCCACAAGGAAAAGTTGATCAGTGCATGTATAGAAGCAAGAAAGATAAATAATCAAAACCAAGATAGACATTATGCAAAAATTGATTACCAATTACAAAGCATTAGTGCTTGTGAAAATAACATAGAATAAACTTATAGCATTACTCCATATTTTAGAGAAGAAACGAAAGTATTACTTTAACAATTAAACTTATAGCATTACTCCATTAGAACGCATCATCAAGTAGAACAAATAATTTTCTTTTGTTATTTGGTGTAAGAGAGCTTACATGTCTGTGGCAATGTTTGCGGCCAAATATATACAAATTGAACAATCAGCACACATTATCTTTTGTTTGTTATATAAAAATAATAATTTAAAAAAACTACCAAAGGGAAAGAGAGGGCAAATGGAAACATACCAAAAAATCTCAAATCCTGCCAATGGAAAAGCCAATGGTGAGAGAAAATCACACCTATAAAACACAAAAGTTCAAAAATAATAATATTAAGTAAAGAACACATCTAAAAAAATAGATACACCGAGGAATAAAAAAATAACATTAGCAATTTGGTAGTCAGGCTACTATCAAGGGTGTGGGTGTTATTGTTGTGTCAAGAAAATTGATGTAATTTACTGTTATTTGGGCTCTAATGCACTGTTATAGTGAATTTTTACTCCCACGTCACTCATGATTTTGGACTTAGTGAAGACTGTACAATGTAGCAGATAGAAATTTTTTTAAAACCCCTGTATTTATTGGCTTTAGGAATCATGAGTGGAGATTTTATAATGTAGCAAACATGTACTTGAAATCACAAGTATGCTTTTAAAAAAAGCACTTTTACAATAAATATCCAACAAAGTACCAAAAAAAAAAATGAAAAACTCAAACTTTTGCCTATAGCATTTTCAAGTACCATTGTCAATACAAACAGATTAGGGAGCCTACATAATAGAACGATAGGCGTAGGACCAAATGGGGTTGAAGGTTTTGAATAGGAGTAAGATTCAGTTAACTTTAGTTTAAATTTTAAAAACAAAGAGAGATTTTGAGTTCAAAATAGTAAACCATGAATACATGATTTCAGATAAACAGCCACTGTGCAAACATTGATCACACTCATCAATGACACTGTGCAAACAGTGATCACACTAGTCACAAATTGAATGTGGTAGTTTAAGCCCTTTGACAAAGAAAAATTCCCACACCATACCATAGATAGATATTAACTTTAAGACAAATTCTTCAATTTTCTGTTAATGGATTGTTTTATTTTATTTTATTGAAATCAAATAAAATTTCAACAAATTCGCTCAAACACATCAGAATAAAAAAAATGGCCCAGCAAGCAGAATAGAAAGAAGTCAACAAATTGGAACACATCTGTGTTTTTACATCAAGCAAAATCATAAAAAACATGTTCGGCACTATATTTTGCAAAACCACTATAACATGGATACCCAATGGCTATTGAATGACGAAATACGGCTACATAATAAACTATAAAAATTAAACAATAACATGAATACCCGATGGCAGCGCTGCGATGGCGGTGCAAAGGCTGCACTGCGATGGCGATGCAACGATAGAAGCTCAGAAACGATGGCGGTGTTACGGTGTCAACGGTGGGAAGAGAAGAGGATGAGAAAATCTGGAGAGGAGCTGAAATCGCGATTTTTGATCGCGAGAAGAGAAAATGGATAGAGTAAAGGGCTGCGTAGAGAGAAGAGGCAGAAGTGCATAGAGAGAGGGCTGCGTAGAGAGAAGGGGCAGAAGTGCGTAGAGAGAGGGCGCTGCGTAGAGAGAAAGGCTGCCTAAATAGATCTTACCCGTTGGATTGAATTATTAGTTAATTTGAACCCTTTATTTTGAAAAGATGTCACATTTTTTGTAAAACCATCCCTATTTTATATATATATATATATATATATATATGTATCTTAACAGTTGTGTCCTTTGGCCCTTACATTTTGCTTGCATTCAAATTATGGGAATGAAGAACTTTATTGTCGAAAACACCCAGATTAGCCACAACAATGGAGTTATCGCTAACCTGTCGAATCTAGAAACCCAATGCATCATCTAGTTTTTCTGAAATTGGTGGTGTTGATTTCTTAGTTCAATATTTTCTATGAAAAATTTAACTTAAGCCTTGTAGGTCATGCATAGAAGCAGTTATTTAACTGTAAAGTGGGGTATATCAATTTTCAAAGGACGAAGACAAAGAAGCTTTCTGTGTGATTTAATTGAAAGTGACCTTGGTTGTTGAACACGGAGTACCAACCTTGGAGCCAGATATAACTACATGCTTACCTATTTCTGCAATAGCTGTCTACTTCTGTTAGCACCCTAAGCCTGAGTTGTGTGTGGTTTGGCAGTGGGTCACCTTGCACCCATGCTAGCCCTTGTTGGCAAAGCACGAGGGTGGCATGGCTAAGTGATCCAAGTAGACTTTGATTATGGCGACTTGGTGTTGTCACTTGGCCTTAAACCAGCATTGTTGTGAATGAAAAATAAAAAGGTTCAAGGTTGGCACAAGGCATGCATGCGTGGCTCAGATCACCCTTTTGCATAACAGGTTGATGAGTGTGGCTTAGCAATGCCATGTGGGGTGGTAGATATGCACAGTTGCTGGTCTGATGCCATACTTGAGCGTGTGTGGCTGAGACAATTGGATATGTCCAAATATAAAGGCCACGTGAAGGAATAGGCAAGATCCTTGCATTTTGTTGGTGTAATATGACATAAGTTTGGAAGTCCTATATTGTCATGTGCCTTCACAATTTTTCCATATTGAGCTGGAATCTTAGATTCCTATATCGAGGTAGAGATCAAAATACTACTAAGTTTGAGAGAGAAAAAAACAACTTGCATAGGCATTGATTTTATTTATATATTTATTTTCATCATTACCAAGATTTATTTATTTCCACTATTACAAAGAGGTGAAGTGTTTTAAGTTTTTAAGTTTTTTTTTTGAAAATAGAGAGTATCAAAATCCTTGAAAAAGCCTTCCCTATAAGTAACAATTTTAAATCGATGTAGATGAGTACTATTTAAGTGTCGGACATATAGGATGCTACGCTCGCCAAGCATTTAGCGTTTTATTTGGTCCTGCTGAAAATGACCAGCATTTCTATCTCATTCTCCTTGCATTTACTTTTATCCCAACACCCATTATATTGTATCTTTAGGCACCCTTTCGTAAGCTTTTCCGAAATCTATGTAAATCATATGGAGTCTTCCCTATTGTCTTTGTGCTTTCATATTATTAATCTCTTTAGCAAGTATATTGCTTTCAAAGTTGATCTTTTAGGCATAAATCCCAAATTACTCGTTGATGTTGGTGTTATCGATGCTCAATTACCATTTCACAGTTCAGTTGGATGACTCGTCAACTCAATACCACATTTGTTGTACATGTACTAAAATTATAAAATATTTTTGCTCCACTCGTTAGACCTTTTCTAGTCATTTTGATCTTATTAAATAATTTTGTTAACCGATAATCATCCTTCTCAACTAAGCATTTTTAGGTCTTGATAAGAATACCATACGGTTTTAAAGTGTTACTCGATTTCATCCTATTTAGTCGAATTCCTACCTCAAACTTCCTTATTCAACTATAGAACTTGTATTCTCTTGTTTCACCAAATCCACCATATTCCTCTCCTCCTAATTTTTCTAAATGTTTTTTTGTTAATAGTTTCTCAAAATAACCTTTTAATTGTTCCTTAATCTTCTCATTGTTAATTTACACCATCAAGGCCTATTTATTTTTATTTTTTTTATTTTTATATATAGCTATCCATATCCATAGATGTATATTATTGTATCAATCTGTAATGATCTTCATGCTTAGGCTCTTAGCCTCTTATTGATCATCAAAGAAGTTTAGGAGCGGACCAGTAGTGATGGATATGTTGGTTTCCAAGAGCACGAGGAGGCGGCTTGGAGCACTACCCTTGTCACTCTCATCAAGAGGAGACACAATAATATTTCCAATCAAGAGGAGACCCGAAGTCCAAATGTTGATCAGTACTTGCTGGAACATCTGGGATGGACAACAATTTGGAAAAACAGCCCGGTACATCTCAAATAGTGGGATACAAACCTCAAATTAACCAGAATAGTATTGAATATCTCTCATAGTCGCTATGTTACAACTTCCAACAATGGTACATACCTGCCGGGATGGCAGAGTACGAAAAAGGATTCAAGACCTTGATCATTGGTTGAGGTTTTATAAGGTTGCAAAGGCTGTGCTTATTGTGAGGGAAGAAAGGCAGAATGGTGATGTATTCCTTTTTGTTGGACAGCTGCATTCTCTTGATGGCATAAAGTTGTTCATAATATAAAATTGCATTATTAGAGTGTGGGCTTAGCTCAAACTGGTTCACCAACAAGGAGCCGACATGTCTCCTTGTAGAGTCAGCTTCCTTTTGTTACATTGTCGGACTGCTAAACTCTCACTTGGAATTAGAACAAACAACACATGTTTGGAGCTAATCAGCCGAGCTTGAACACCTGGCTTGTGAACTTCCTGAAGCCAAATTGGATTTGGCATTGAATGGCCAGGGCGAGAGCTAGCTTGAACATCTTCTTTTCGAGCCATAGCAAAATTAAATTGTACTGTACTTGTCTCAATTCTTTTACAGCCTTGGCTTCATTTGTTTTGGGTGGCTAGCAATGGAAGGATAGGGATCTCTTGGACACGTTCTCTCTGGTCAAATTTTGTAGGGAAATTTAGTCTTGAGTTTTATCCTATCCCTT
>JAULJZ010088991.1:0-12357 GCA_032270985.1 Heliamphora pulchella
CGTGGACGTAGGCTAAGCTTAGCCGAACCACGTAATTCTTGGTGTTTCTTGTGTTTGTGTGAGTGTGCTTAATTTTTTGTGAACCTCTCCAACTCCTAACAATGCACAAGCTAGCAAAACTTTAATGAAGCATTCATTAGAGAAGCAATATTTTCCAAATTGTCGTTTCCAAGGAGCATACATGCATTAATTAAGTTTAATAATTTATCTTCACCCCAAAAAATGGTAATTCTAAGGTCTCGAAAAGGACCCCAAAAAATTATCCCGAATTCAATATGAAGGGTTCAAATTTAGTTGTGTGTTGTGTGGACCATCCTGAAAACAAATCTAAACTATTAATTTTGAATTTTTGGTAAGTTTTTGAAAATATTTTCTAAATTTGTACTATATTGTTGCGAAAAAAATAGAAGAAATTTGAATGACTATTTCAGTCTAAGAATGTCAAGTCAACAAGTATGCCTCTGATTTTAGTTGGAAGAAAAGCAAAATGCAAGTTAAGCTTTGTTTGGCAAAGAGCTTAAAGTATGATTTTGAAAGTAAAAATCTTTTGTTCTTTTAAAGAACATCAAACATATTTATATAATTATTTATTTTAATACATGAGTATTTATATGTGAAAAAAATTCTCATTCCTTGTTCACTAAATTCCCCATTTTTCTTCAAGAAATTTTCAATGTACTTTTTGAATTTTGTTAAAAAAGATTACTTTTCAAATTTGTTTCGAGGAGACACATAATTTACTAAAAAACAAGTTTTTTTTAAAGTTTTAGTGAACTTTTAAAATTTTTTTATTAAAAATGAAATTAATTTTTTGATGCGTATTGACAAGGAAAATCCAAAAGAATTTTCTTTTATAACTAGAAACTCAAAAAAGCATACTAAAAAACCTGAAAAAATGACATATAAACACCTCAAACCACGCTATATCTAACATCCTAAGCTTTTATTTGGCATCTCTTAAAAAATTAATTTTTTTACAAAAAAGCCAACTTCTAAAAGATTGTTTGGTATCTCTAAAAAATTCACTAATTTTTTTAAAATATTTTTTTAATAAAAAAAATCTATGCACATCTCATACATTTTAATTGTTCTTTAGTGAAATAATTATAATACATTCAATTGAGAAATCAACTTTATTTCCTAAATTAAAAACGAAAAAAGTCATGCCACTATTTTAAACATAATAACTTAAAAGTAAAAGGCAAAAACATATTTGACATTTTCATAAAAAAAATCCTATATAAATTATACCAAACAGTTAATTTAAAAAAAAAAAATTTAAAACTCTTCAAAGCCAAGCTTTTAAATTTCAAAGATGGGTAAATGCCTTGATTTTAGCACTCTGAATAAGCACAGCATCTAAGGATTTATTTGAGCACTCAACTATGGTGTCTTTAGTACTCCAGCACTATTTGAATTTTGCATATGGGTTTGTGTAAGGTTTGTTCTTAAATAGTATATATATTTTTTGTGACATTTTTATTTATCAAAAAATTCAAAAGTAATTTGATATTTCTATTATATATTTGTATTCTTTTCTAAAATAGTTAAAAAAACTAAAAAGGTACTAAACTACAAATGCTCAGCATAATCCACGTGAAGCATATGGGCACAGCGCTAGTATATGTATATATACGTGTATATATTATGTATTATATTTATATTTTATATTATATAAATAAAACAGAGCGTGTTTTTCAAAATATCTTACGGGACATTTTATCGAACGATTAAGATATATTTTAATACAAATTTAATGGTCATATTGATTTTTAAAAACATGTTCTATCTCCTTCTACGGTTGAGATGCATTTTGACTCAAATTTTACGATTAATATTAATTTTTATAAAAATGTATTCTCTATTGCATTTCTCTCTATTTAACTTTTTCATGTTTGTCAGAAATTATCCTTTTTTATTTTCAGTCTCATAATTTTCTTTTACCAAAAAATATACCAAGATTTAGTGAAAGTCAACTCAATTCTTATAGAATGCAATCTTACTTTTTAAAATGTAAAGATAATTTTTAAATTTTATTTAATTGATAAAAAAATTAATAAAATAAAAATAAAAAACTAAGAATTTATTTATATATATTCTTTCTATTTTAAAAGTTTCAGTTTATAGACAAAAGTCTTAATATGACTAAACTAATTTAGTATTATTTATAATTTAAAATTATTTTCTAGATATTTTCACATTATTGAAATCATATATGAAAAATTATTTAACATATTTTAAATAATCATATCTTAATATTGAATGACAATTGTGTAAGAAAATTATTCACATAATAAGTTATTTAAATTATAAACACACTTTAATTTGTAAGCGCGCTTTAATTTATACCATATCCATGAATCGTGATACTAACAATTAGATTATATGTGGATCTATATTTAGATAAAAATAGTTATGTTAACCTCATTTATATGTTAATATATTAGAATAGCCACTAAATATATTTAATTTAATGTGAATTGAGAATCCATGCCTATATGATGAGTTATAATGGAAACTATAGCTAAATGAAAATGATGAGAAAATGGTTTGGTATCGGGTCACTTCCCGGGTGTTCATCCTGGAAGCCAAAATGGTTTGGTATGGTTTGGTACTGGTCACGTCCCGGATGTTCTTTCGGAAAACCGAAATGGTTTGGTATGTGAATAAGTTGGGCTTGAGCAGCTCTAAGGTGAAAGACCGAAAACTTGTGTAAGATGAGTACCAGGTTCCCTCGGGTTAGCCTCTGTAAACTAGAGGTGGGTACCAGATTCTCTCGGGTGGATCTCGTAAACTGGATGTGTTGAGTGTCATGGTGAGTTTATAGAATGGACTATTATTTAACGGGGTTCACGTAGCCGGTTGGGGGATAATAGTTTGGGATTTTTATAAGCTGCATCCGACACCGGTTCATTGGTTATGATACGGTTTAGTGAGAAAATTGGGTAATGAGAAAATAGTACGAATAGCGTGAAAGAACGGAATGTTTTGAAAAAGGCTCAATGAATGTGAATGATGAAATAAATGATTGATGTGATAGAAAATGAATGAATGAATGGGATAAATTTGTGTGCATGGGTGTGTGCGTGTGAATGGATAACAAATTGATAAAACTTGCATTTTTACTTTGGTTGCACCCATCACATCTCAAAAATCATGCTTAGCATTTAAGTTAGTCTTTATCATACGTGCTCTGACTCATGTATGTGTGCTCGAAGATCATGGGTGATAACAAGGCGAAGGATGCAATTTGGAAAGGGATAGAGGAAGGATCTAGTGTTCTTGTTTTGTGTTATGTTTATACATAGAATCATAGTGGATAAATGTAAATGACATGAAAGCTTAAAGTTAAATTTATGTTGTCACATATCTTTAAGTGATTTTTTAAGTGAACTTTTGAAACTCAGTTTATTTAGTTCAAATCTTTTGAATACATAAATGAAAGGAAAGCTCTAATTTTTTTTAAAACATCATATTATAGCGTAAATGTTAATGTTTTGGAAAGTTATTGATGGATATAGTTTCGATACGGTATGATTTGGGGTTTAGTTCATGGACTCGGGATATCAGGTCGTGACACTGCTAGTAGCTTATAGATTGTAATTTGTAGTAGAAGTTGTGAGTGCTTGGTAAAGATTGTACTTTGTAACTGAAATTGAAGAAAAAAATAGTTAAAAGTTGTAGTAAAAATTATAAATATTTGTAAAAGATTATAAATTGTAACAAAAAATAGTAGTAAAAAGTTAAAAACTAGTAGTAGAAGCTTAACCAAACACCCTCAATAGACAAGTAATTAATAAGCGAGTAATTACACAAAAACTCAACATAGTTATTTTACGTGAAAAACTTCCATTTGAGTAAAATTTATGGGATCTATCCTGATCCATGTAATCAGACACTATAACGAAGAGTTACAGAGGAAAAGTTAAATGAGATGAGTTAAAAAGTATAATTGTTTAACTAAACGATGAAAATTTTTATTAAAGACAAAAATAAATTAAATAAAATAAACAAATAAGCTATTATATCAAATAAGACTATGTGACTAGTTTATGGAAACAATATCGACAAGAGTGATAGATTGTATAATATAAAAAAATAATAATAATTGATAAATGACTAAAATTTGAAAAGATAAAAAGTAAAAAAATGTAGAGAAAGTGAGAAATAAATGTATTTTTATATTTTAAACTTATTATATTTATAAAATAAATTATATATATATATATATATATATATCATAATTTAAAAAGATAAAAATAAAAATTAAGTAGATATCAATCATCTTTTACGAATATTATTACACTTTTTTCTATATTATTTATTTTTAAGTGAGCGATAGTTAGTATTTTTCGCCTTTTTATGAGTTGATCTAATCGGTGTGGCAAAGCTAGAATTCTTATTATAGAGTGGGGGAATTTTTGAAATCACACTTCTATTTTCTATTTGATAATTAGAAAAAAATAACTAAATTAAAATGCTAATAAAAATGTATATCTAAGTATTATAATATAAAATGGTGATAGTTTAATTTGATATACTCATAAATATGTACGACTATCATTCATTTATTGATTATTCATTTTGTTATAAATTCAATTTTCACAATTTTCATAGTATAAAATGTCATTTTTATTGTGGCTATTACAACAGGTAAGATCAATGTTGATGTTACAAATTTATAAATTAAGGGATGTTTTTTTTTTTTGCTCTTAACCATTATCTAAAAAAAGCTCACCAATTCCTTTTAATTTTAAAAACTAAAAATTAGAACTTCTACCTATGATAAATTTAAAGTGATGAAAAATTATAATATTTTAACATCAAATAGGATTAGATAAAACTTGACAAAGTGAACCAACCATTCTTTATCAATTCTTTTAGGTTCACGAACAATATTGAGAAGTTAAAAAAATTTCTTGTGGCTTTTTTTTTTTTTTTGAGAGATAAAAATAAGTGAAAAAATGAAAAAATAATTCATAGGGGGAAAAGTTTTAAAATATTAAAATTTATCAAGACAAAAATAAAAAATTTTAAAAATCCAATGGGGATATTAGCCCCCACTATTCCCTTTGTTATCTATTACACCCTGCGTGACGTCTAGTGAATGCGATAGAAAAAAAGTTTTATGTTGAGTTCTTCTTGAAAATATCACAAAACTCTCTAAAATTTTTCACAATAATTTAGAAAAAACTAAAAATGTAGGAAAAATTCTATAACCTTCACAATAATTTAGAAAAAATTAAGAGAAGTAGGAAAAATTCTATAACCTTTTGGAAGATTTATAATGCTAAAGAAACTTTTAGAAGATTCTAAAACATGAAATAATCTTGAAGAGTTATAGAGAATTCTAAAAATATATATGAGTCTTAGGGTATTTTAGAGAAGTGCTTAAAACTCCACTTTTAAGAACGAAAACCAAATTTTAAAGCATTCTAGAAGCGTGTAGAGGATTCCACTTTTAAGAATTAACCTTTTAAATATCCTAAAGTATAAAAGAAAAATCTCAACTTGGTTGCTTGCCTTAATAAAATGTAGAGGCTTGTGACTCACAATACGGGCCCTTATACGTTGTTCGTAATTCACTAGCGTGACCTTCATTCACTTGTCGCAAATTGTGCTTTTTTCTATCCGTTGTTCTCTTATATAATTTTTTTTGTTATTGAAGATTATTTTTAGTAAAATACATATAAAATTATCAACCACCATTGCTCTCATTGTAACTTGGAACTTGACAGTATCAAATTTGACCAGATTTACAAACACAGATAAATGCAAGATAAAGGTATTTATTTATTTATTTTTATTTTTTTAAAAGAATATTTATTTGTAATCAATTCAATATCTCTCTCTCTCTCTATATATATATATATATATATATATCTTAACAGGCGTGCTGAAAACTATAGACATAACAAAAAGGACTACAAAAAAAGAGAAGAAGGTGGCAACTAAAGGCAGAAACAAGAAGTGCCAACTTTTTGGTGGTATTTGTTAGAATTCTTTTAAATAGTTTTTTTGTTTTTTCAGTTTTTTAATATTTGAGTTAAAAAAATTGCATTTTTGATTTTTCTCGATAAAATTAAGTCAAAAATTATTTTTTTATTAATATTTAAAAAATTTACCAAAGACAAAAAAAAACTCTACTGTGGGACTATAATTTGGCTAAATCATTTGTTTTCATTTTTTTGGGAACTTTTTTAATTTTCTATTTAATTTTTTACCTGTTTGATTAGTCATGATGAAATGAATAAAAAATGTATTTTTTAAAACGTTTTTTTAACAATGGCACATTGCACTGGACACTTTTATACTTAAATTATTATTTTTTGAGATTTGCAGGTTTCGATTAGGATGTTGTTTTAAAATAGGCTTTAATTCATTTTTCTTTAAATTTATTCCTTTTTTTTTTTCATATTTTGATTTAAATTTTTATCGTATCAAATCAAATTAAACCAATCCAAATTAAAATACAATTTTTGACAAAAGTTTTAAGAACAATAAAAACAAAAATTACATTTTGGCTGAAATTGTTTTTGCCTATTTAATAAAAATATTTTTTTGATTTTTCTTTTTACTTTTTTGACCATTTGTATGAAGACAATTTCAAAAATATTGAAATATTTGGGTAAAAGTTGAAAAATAATAGAAAAAATTATCTCCAATGTAACATAATATAATTTTAGGCATACGAGTGCATTAATAAAGTGTTCCAGAATACCAAGCCAAACAACTTTTAGGGTCTGTTTGGGAGAATTGCTTATTTATTTTATTTTGTTTATTTTTTTATAGTAATTTTTATTATTTAATTAAATTATTATATTTTTTTAACTCTTTTCATCTGGCAAAATTTTTTTTTATCAAAATATAAATTTTTTTTAAAAATGAAAGTAAATCAAAATAAATTAATAAGTTAAATTTTATATTTCATATTTTCATTTTATGTGAAAATTTTTTATCATTTAATTAAAATATTTTATTTTTTTCTGTTAATCTCACTCCAAAAAGTAAAACTTATTAGTCAAAGAAAAAATAAAAAAATAAACAAAAATTATCCCAAATAAAATAAAAAATAAATTGTTTGAGCCCAAACAAAGCCTGTGTTAGCTTTGGCTAGGTTATTCCCCCGCCGTATAAATTGTCAGGCCAGGCTAAGTTATACAGCTCCGTACCTCCGTCTGAGACAGTGAGAGCTTGAGACCACTGAGAGTGAGGCGCCGAGGACGACGACCACGAGGCGACGACCAAGACGGAGAATGCCGACGGAGACAGACGACGAGGCGAAACGACGACGGAGATAGACAACGCCGATGACGAAGACGGACGATGACGGTATTCTTACTGAGTTATTGGCTGTGTTAGTATGTTACTGTTTAGTGTTTACTGGTTTGAGATAAATAAGTTGAGATTTGAAATTCGAAATAAATTATTGGCTGTGTTACTTGACTGTGAGATAAAATATTGGCTGTGAGATTTGAGATAATCAGATAAATTATTTATTTCAAATTATGGTTTAGATTCTTATTGCATTTTTTTAATTGATTTGAGATTTGAGATTTTAGATTTTAGATAATCAGATAAATCATTTATTTGAAATTATGGTTTAGATTGTTATTGCATTTTTTTCATTGATTTGAGTTTTGAGATTTGATATTTGATTGAATAATTTGTTTTTTTGCATTTTTTTCTGGTTGCAGTTAACCGTAACAAAAAGAAATTATGTTTTCTGCTTATCATGAATATTTATTTTTTTTATGCCTTTTTCAAACCAAATTCCTGGCTTCGCCTAAGCCTCAACTCCTCGCGTATTATAAGAGACTCAAACTCAAGTGGTTGTTAGGGTTGTTCCGAGTGTTATGGTTTATTGCGGCAGGTATTCTCAAGTGGTTGTTCTGAGTGTTAGGGTTTACATGCCGCCGCAATCTTCAGGTAACTCTTTTCGTCTTCCATTTTTCATTTTTTGCTTTTGTTTGTTTTTAACGTTGTTGGCTCTCCGCTCATGGGTGTGAACTTCAAATCTGAATATGAAAATAAGAATCTGGTTTTGTCAAATGCACTCCCGATTCATGCTTCAAAATGCTTCACAGTTTCTAATACTGAATTGAATGTCATTTCTAGTGATTCACTTCTGCGATTTTTGTGGTTGGAGTACTTAATTACTTGAACTACTGAGTAAGAGTTCAACAACTTGCGCCTTGTTTGGATCAATAGCAAAAAAACAAAAAAAAAGTAGTTAGGCTTTTCTTGTCTTTTTTATTAATTTCTTTTTTTATTTTGATCGATTCGGTAATTGCACCCAATCCTAGATAGATGAGGTTAATCACCGTTCAATTTTTCTTCTGTTTTTGTCACCTTTTTGTGTTCTTGTCAATATATTTGTGTAAGTCCTCTTGTTGGTGAGATCTTTGAATGCATTTTTTAAATATGTTTTTATTTTTTATTTTTTAACTGATGTTTGTTGTACAATTTACTTCATCTTACCCAGATCTATAATTTCTGATATCATCAGTTGTGGAAGAAGAATTGGTTCATAGTTCTTAAATAAGTTTTTCAAATGGTGTTTCTTAATTCAGAGACTCCTTCACTGCACAAGACTTTGCTCTTGTGCCAAAGTTATAAGTGAATCTTGAGATTATTTTGGGATCAACTCAGATTATTTATTTGCGTGATATAATTTGTTTCTTATGAGCCAAGGGTGATGCTATTTGACGTTAGCATGCATGCTGAACAGAAGATTTTCTTATAATAAATATAAATGTCTAGTTTTTTGAACATGATTTACAGCTCGAATATAGTGTTATTATTATTTTTTTTTATGTTTCCTCAATAGGTTTGCCATCTAAAACAGAGTTTAATGGTATGGGTGGAGTCGGAAAATAGGTATGTTTTTATTGATTATACGCTTTTACTTGTTGTGGTTGACTAATAAATATAATTGTGTTTGTAATATTTGGTATATGTGAAATCCTTTCTAAGTGGAACTTTATATCATTTTAGAAATATTTTGAATAAGTTTTTGCCTTTAGGCTCTGTTCGTTTCAACGTAAAATATTTTTTGGTAAAATATTTTATCTATTCTTCAATGTTCGTTTAATAAAAAGTACGTAAAATAATTTTTTAAGTGAAATATTTTACGTCATAAAATGAAAATATTTTCCTTTTAATAAATAGGTAGGTTGTTTTCCATTTTCCAAGAGATGTGTCTTGAAATTGATTCTTTTCAAATTTGTAATTTTTTTTGATCGATTTCTAAATTGAAGATATATGAGCCAACGGAGATTGAGGCTACTGTTTGGAATAACTTTTTTAAAGCTTTTTTATATGTTTTTTTTCGTCTTTAATGTTTTTTTTTAAGTTAGTTCAAACAGTTATACATTTTAAATTTATCTCGTTATAAAAAATCAAAAATATAAAAAAATTATTAGATTTGTTTTTTTAAAAAAAGTTCATATAACATAAAATAAGCCTTAAAAAGCCACTTTAAGACCTTTTAAAGGCTTTTTTTTGCCTTTAGTGAAATTATTTTACGTTTACTTCAACAATAATATATTTTTTAAATCTCTCTCCTTACAAAATACCAAAAAAGTAAAAACAAATGACTATTTAAAAAAAAAAACTCATACAAGACGAAAAAAGCCTTAAAAAGGCCTTTTAAGACTTTTTTTGTCTTTAGTGAACTTTTCTTTTGTGTTAGTTTAAACAATAATATTTTTTAAACTTCTCTCGTTACGCGCGAGAAACCAGAAAGTATAAACAAATGACTAATTTTTTTTTATTAAAAAAAAACTCATATAAGACGAAAAAAGCCTTTAAAAGGCTTTTTAAAGATTTTTTTGTCTTTAGTGAACGCTTTTTGCATTAGTTCAAATAATGATACTTTTTAAACTTCTCTCGTTATGAAAAATAAAAAATATAAAAACAAATGACTATTTTTTTTTAACAAAAGCTCATATAAGATGAAAGAAGCCTTAAATATGCTTTTTAAGGTATTTTTGTTTTCAATTAACTTTTTTTTAATGTTAGTTCAAATAATGATACTTTTTAAACTTCTTTTTGCAACTTTAGACAAAACGGCATATATACTTTTAAATTTATTTTATAATGATAAATAAAAAATGTAAAAAATCTAGACCAAAAAAATTAAGATTAAATTTTTTTTAAAAAGTCATGAAAAGAATTATATGAAAAGTTATCCCAAACAGTAACAAAGGTTCAAGAGGCATCGGACCAAATTCAACTATTTTTCATAACTTTATTGTGAAAAATATCTTATTTCAATCTAACAATAAAAATTTTATTTTAAGAATATTTTTCATGTGTCAACCGAACACTAAAAAATAAAAATTGTAAAATGATTTTTTTACAAATATATTTTACATGAAAAATATTTTCCTAAAAAAATATTTTACGTCGAAACGAAGAGAGCCGTGATCTCGAGTTTCTTTAAATGATTTAAGTCTTAATAGGACTAACACTATGTGCAAGAGATCATTAAGCTAATTAAAATTAATTTAATTATTTAATTCAGAATTATGCAATTAAGAATACTTAAAATTTGCGTTGAATGATTAGAATTTTATTTCATAATTTAGACCTTGAAACTCATTGGCTTATTGCTCGCCAGATTTTTAAGTTATTAAAAGTTATTCTAGATAATAAATATAAATTAACTTAACATAATTTATAAGCCTAATATTCCTATTTTGTATGAGATTGGAGTCTTAAGATCAGCTATACTTATAAAAAGGTTCATATCTTTCACTTAAATGAGTTTTAGAATTTAATAAGGAATTTAGTTTTTTTTGAAAAAAAAAGAAATAAAAAATAGGGTGTTTCGGATTAATTTTTATAGTAGTTTATTTATTTATTTATTGTTTTTTATTAAAATTTCTAATATATTCTTGTTTTTTACTTTTAAATTATAGTGTTTTGGATATGTGTAGTGCTTTTTATTTTCTGTGAAAAGAGTTGATTTTTTTATTTACAAATATTATAATGATTTTTATTAAAAAATATTAGAGCGTTTTGTATGTGTATTAATTTTTTTACCGGATGTGTATATGTTTTCCTTTACTTATTTACTTGGCTTTTTTGATAATAGCAATTTCAAAATGAACAAAAAAAAAGGTCATCCACCTCAACTAGCACTCTGCTACTTGAAGACTTTTTATGCAGATACCGTGACCCTAAGCTGGATCCAATGAAGTTAGATCAAATCTATAAGCATGAAGAAAAATGCAACAAGAAGGTATGTTTTATTTTTTTATTTCTTAATTTTGGTAAAATATATATTTATATTCAATTTAATCGGTCTCTCTACCTTAACATGTTAAAAAAATAAATAAAATAATAAATACAAAAGCAGAAGGAACATCCAAAACATATAAGAAGACGAATAAAACAAGTAAAAGAAAGAACAATTAAATTTAGAGAATTGAAACGAAGGTGAACAGAATGTAGTTATACATATAGAGTATAGAAACAAAATTGAACATAAAATACAATATATGATTTGAATATATAGTTTACGATTTGAATTCGTATACTATATATTCAATTTGAACAGAATATATAGTATATACATATTGATCAATTGCTTCGTCTGAAAATTAGTGAATTGTTTGATTATTCATGGTTTTTTTTAAAATAGAAACTACTTATCCCAAAAAATATAATAGTTTGACTAAATGATAAAAAACAATTCACTAAAAATAAAAATAAAATAAAATAAGCAAATAAAAAATTATCCCAAACAGTGTGATATCATGTTATTCCATATCGGAAATAAAGAGGGAGTTTCTGGGTTATAAATAAAAAATCTTGGACCCTTACATTCAACGAAGCATTTTCTCAAGTGGTAGAGACCTTAGCAGAACTTCGCAGTTAAGCGTGCTTATGCTGGAGTAATGCAAGGATGGGTGACCCCCTGGAAAGAACAAAACCGTGAGGGTTTTGCCCAAAGCAGACAATATCGTTGCCATGTGAAGGGTCGGGGTGTTACAGATGGTATCAAAGCCGACTATCGCCACCTCCGAGTGTGGGCCCCTGTCGTCTCGCGTGACATGTGGGCGGGTCGATAAGGACTGACAGGCTACCGGAGCTGACAGGCTACTGCACGGGGACGTGCGGCCCTAAGGGGGGTAGATTGTGATATCCTAGTATCCCACATCGGTAAGGGAGAGAGTGTTCCTGAGCTATAAAGGAAAAATCTTTGACTCTTATATTCAACGAGGCCTTTTTCTAGGTGGTAGAAATTTTAGCAGAACTCCGCAGTTAAGCGTGCTTAAGCGGGAGCAATGTAAGGATAGGTGACCCCCTGGGAAGAACAAAATCATGAGGGTTTTGACCAAAGCAGAC
>JAULJZ010089002.1:0-12357 GCA_032270985.1 Heliamphora pulchella
TGAATATTAAAGCGAATGAGTTAAATGCAATTTTAATCCTAAGAATCACATAATTAAAATACCGTTAATTATGATGAACAAAACTTTGAATTCATTTTAATTTGGTTCCCTCTATCATTTTAAAATTAATTCGCCAGCAGTCTAGTAACCTGAAAATAGCATGTCTCGATGAGAGGACGTCTACTATCCTTCATAAGACCTGACAGGCCAATTCTTTTTAATTTTACTATCTAGACAACTGACCCTGCCAAGTAAAATTAAATAGTTAACATAGTTTCGATCCAGTATAGAATAGCAGCACAAATTGAGAGAATACTATTATATACAGCTAAGTGTTAATCATTACATAATTCCAAATCAATCGCTTCGCAATGAACCCTTCAGATAGAGAAGTGAACCACACTAACAATTATCCAGAATTATTTCTAAAGGAGGTTTGTACTAACAATACAGCAATTAATCTGTTCGATGGGGAGAAAGATCTTACGGCCAACACGCAGGGTTTAATTGTATCGCCTACAAACGGGTGATGAAAATCTCAAAATTTATCTGAGAATAAATTTTCTCTCCTTCTTAAATTTTTAAAACATTTTCAAGGGTTATAAAAATTCATTTAATTAAAATAAATTTACTAATTTCGAAAACCACACGATTTGAAAAAATCAAAAATCTCTCCGTGTACACAATTCCAAAGATTCTGTTTCGCCAAACCATCTTTTCGTATTTAAATGCATAAGAAATAAAATTTAATAAATACACAATTTTTTTTTCAGCTTTTCATCTAAGATAGTGATTAAATGTATTTATTTATTTTATTTTTCGTCCCGTATTTTTTAAAAATAATAATTTATTTCGATTAATTTTTTTTATTTAATTAATTCAAAATTCGAAATTAATTCTCACGTTTCTTCAAAATATTCGATTTTAAAAAAAAATCATCTTAAACGTGATATTTTATAAAAAAATAAAATATCTAAAACTTTTTTATTTAATTAAAATTAATTAATTAAAAATTTTATTTTTATTTTTCATTACGAAATATTTAAAACCAAATTTTTGAATTAATTAAATTAACAAGATAAATAAAACAGATATACAATAATCCACGTTGTTTATATATATATAAACACAATGCGTATATTCCGATTTTATGATCCAAGTAAAACGCTGAAGTGTTTCAGTCTCCCAAAGAGGATAAACTGTAATAATTCTCTTTTATCTCTGATTCATGTGCTGATTACATCAGACTTTTCTGATACTATCTGATATATCAATATATATCAAATTAGTCCCGTATCTACTAGAAATCAACACAAAACTGCCCCAAGAGAGAGAAACTGCTGACTCACCACCAACCACCGCTAATGCCACCTAGCCGCCGCATTCAGACGGCTCTTGTCGCCTCATTTAAACTCTGTTTTCGACGAGTTTTATACCATTAGAAAGCTTCCAAAATATGAGATTTTTCTGTCCAAAAATTTGCTAGAAAACTACTCGAAAAACGACCAAAAAAACTGCCTGAACAACAAAAAATGTTGCTGGCCGCAACAGCACTACGCTGCCAACTTTTTGAGGCTTTTTCGACCACTTCTCGAACTCCGTTTTCGATATATTTTATACCGAAAGACAACTCTAGAAAAATAATATTTTTTATGAGAAAAATTGCTCAAAAATAGCTCGAAAATTGTCAAAAAACCGTCAAAAACAGACTGTCGCTGCTCTTATGCACCGCCGCCTGGAATCGCCAACTTCTCGAGGCCATTCCGACCTCATCTGAACTCCGTTTTTAACGTTCTTTATATCAATAAAAAGCTCTCAAAATATAAAAAAAATCAAAAAATATTTTGGAAAATTGCCCGAAAAAAGGCCAAAAAACTAGCCTAAAGCCACTGCCACTGCACCACTGCGCCGCCGCTGCTGTTGCTGTCCTATTTGAACTTTTTCTTGTGCTTCTTTGGTGTTGGTTTTTTGTGAAGAAATAGCTTAAATATCCAACCACACGATGCTTCAAAGACCACCTCAAAAACAGTGCCAAAATAACCCCGAACCATGCCGCCGGCATGTTTACCGTTTGTTTGGGTAGTGATTTTTGCCTTTTTTTTATTTTTTACAGTATTTTGGGGTATATTTTATTACTATTTTATATTTAAAAAATTGTCTAAAAAATAGTTCCAAAAATGGCCCAAAAAATCATAAAAATCACCGCCGAACCGCTGCCGGCAAAGCCCCCAAAACCAGGCTATTTTGGTAATTTTTTCTCGCTATTTTTTACTTATTTTTTATGTAATTTTTTAGTCATAAATACTGCAAACAAACTCACCGAGAAAAATTGTTTAAAACCATTAAAAACCTACCGCGATCCGTGGTCCGTAAAAACTCGAACCGCCGCCAATGCTGCCTCCGTTCTTCATGTTCTTGAATATGTTCAACATGTTCTTAAATAATTTAAACAGATACTTTAAAAATAAAAATTAACTATTACATCGATTCTATGTCTCGAAGGTTTACATTTGAACTATCATGGTCAAAACCCGTGATTAAAAAAAATATCATTCGCAAATCATTCAATCAAACAAAAATAGTAAATGACAATCATAAAATCGAGATTATAACGCCTGCAAAACAAAGTTAGCAACACTTCTAAAACTATCATACCCCGATAACCGAAAACAAAAAATAAAACGGCTCTAGCACCAATTGTTAGAGGCAAAACTGTTAAAATCTTTGTTTTTGCAAACGATTATCTGAAGAAAAAAAATAACTAGAAGGGCAAATGCCAAAACGGGCTCCAGATAAAAACTTTTCATCACGAACGATCAAAATAAAATTCGTGCATCTGAAGTTAATTTAAAAGAATACATTTTTACCAGTCGAATCTTCAACTACGATTTGAATCCGAGTTGAAGCTCTTGTTAGGTCTTCTACTGTATTTTCTTTTGCAATTTCCGGATATAGTGTTGGTTATAATCCCTCGAGAACTCGTACCGGCAGAACTTGAGCAGTTTTATTCTTAAAGATAAATTATGAAACTGGTTCAGCCTACCCACATATTTATAGGATTACATTAGGGACCTGGAGAGTAATTATGGGTAAGACTTTTAGTGAAACACAGACACGTATCAGCAATTTTCGTAATTAAGAAAATCTCATAACGGTATCTGCAATTATAGAAAACTAGCAGCGATTTCTACAATTTTCATAAAATACTAAATTACAGTTCACACGACTAAAGAACTATAATTGCACTCTGCCCCATAATCTCAAGACCATATAGCATTGAGCTCCTGTTATTAAATACTTACCATTTTTTTCATGTTAAGATTCTCGATACCCGCTAAATAAATTTAATTACTGACAATTTAATTTAATTGGCATCTTAATATTCTTTAAATCCTTCCGCTTAACTTATTTGACCGCTGAATAATCAAATTCACCTGCAGAATTTGGCCCGGTCAAAACTTACAAACATCCTTAAGGGGGTATCGTCAATCTCGATCTTTCGAAACGTGAATTTCATCAATAATTAATATTCACCATACAAATAATACCACTATCCAACTCACCAAGAATATAGACTCATATAAGATCGTACCCTCTAATGAATCAAAATAATGAATATCAAATATACGCAAATCAATAATTATTTTAAGATTAAGAGGATAAACACTATTCATAATAATTTTGGAATATGAATTAATTTATATAGTCAGTATAAAATTAATTACCCCAAATATTCCGTTCAATACACACAAATTGTACTATCACAGAGAGTCAGAACAATAGATGATACTATTATCTGTTCTCCGTAACCAAGACAGACTTACTAAAACTCTGTGTTACAGTCGTACCAATGGTATGTCCATTTTTATTTAAACAATGAACATAAAACTTATATTCTGCAAAAACCTAAAATCCGATCTTCTATGTGCAAGTCGTACTCTATACATCAGATTAAATACTATACAGAATATTGGACATTCATGCATAACGTTAGAGAAATTATACACATACATTGTTCATAAAAAATTTTATAAAATAAAAAATTAATTTTATTAAGATAAAATTAAATACTAAAAACATGATTTTTAGTAAACCTATCTTGGTTACGGAGAACGGATAATAGCGTCGCCTGCTGTTCTAACTCGTTGTGCTAGTACACTTTATGTGTATTGTACAGGACTACGTTGGGATAATTAATTTTATATTAACTATATAAATTAATTCATACAACAATATTATTATGGATGCTTATACTCTTAATCCTGAAATAACTAATTATTTACATACATTTAATATTCGTTATTTTGATTCATTAAAATGTGCGATTTTTTATGAGTCTATAATCCATGTAAGTTGGATAATAATATTGATTATATGATGAATATTAATTATTGACGAAATTCACGTTTTGAAATATCGGGATTGACGATACCTCCTTAAAGAAATTTATAAATTTTGACCAAGTCAAACCATGTAGGTGGATTTAATTATCTAACAGTCAAATAAGTTAAGTAAAAGATATTAAGAATTTAAGAAGCCGATTAAATATAATTGTAAGAAATTTAATTTAATCGGCGGGTATTGAGAATCTTAACATGGGGAGAATAAATAAGCATTTAATAATAGAAGCTCGAATACTATGATTTTAAGAATAAGGCTGGAAGTGCAATTATAATTCTTTTGTTAAATAAATTATAATTTATATTTTCATGAAATTACTTTTGGGTTGAGGCAGGATTTCATAATTACATTAGAAACTCATGTTTTATTTATTCCACAGGTCCTTACTGTAACTTATTTATATGCTGTTATAAAACCTGATGTAGAAATTCATATTATTCAGCCAGTGATTAGGTGGTTAGGGTTTTCACATTCTCTGAAAATGCTATAAGCCTAATCAAGAAAATTTTGAAGAACACGATAGATTAAAAACCACGACGGATGGTTGACTGGAAATTGTTGCAGCAATCGACGTCATCCAACCAGATTTCGAAAGATACAATCTAAAACTAACTTTTGGAGTATTAGCAGATTTTATTTTGATTGTTCATTATCAAAAGTTTTAATCTAGAGCTTATTTTAGCGTTTGTCTGTCCGAATATTTTTTGACTAAAATCATAGATATAATTTTAGAATCTTAGCAGTTAGCCCTAACACAGCAATCTATCTCCTCACGAATGTCTATTTCAACTGAAACCCAATTATAATTTTTTTAAAAATCTTTGGTTGTCTTTGCTACCCATTTCTTCGTCCTTACAATCGTTACAAATTTTCCTTTCATTCTGCACCGTGTGTGTTTTCTTGGTCATAGTCCCCCCATAATGTATATCGTTGTCTTGATCGTAGCAAGGGCTGCATATATTTTGCTCGACATATTCGTTTTGACGAGAAAAAATTTTCATTCACAGGTCCCTCTCTTCTAGGTCCCATTCCATTATCTACAACCTAATTCAATTAAATTCTATGCAAAGTGGTTCAATACACGCAATCGCATCAGATCCCTAACGACCACTCCAACTGCTTAAACTCAACTAGCACCCAGTCATTTTCAGTGTCCAATCCTACCACATTTCCACATCTGCCCTCTTCCTCTCCTTCTAATTCCAATTGCTCCTTATCTTTTCCCACACCACCACACAGCAATCCCTTTCCCTCCTTGCCCCGATCCCACTCTCACTTACTACAAGCAACAACTTCAAATTCAAATGCATCATTATCTCCTCATTCTCGAGACCCCATCTCTACATCTCGAACAACTCTTCCACCTCAATCTTTATCATCCCAACAACCCCCTTTATCTTCGAATCTGCCCCTCTGCTCATCCTCCCCTGGTATTTAACTTGTAGTGGATCTTAACTGTCATCACCCAAATTCTTCTACCATTATTGCTCCTACCACACATACTCATCCCATGCGACTTCGTTCAATGAAACCTCTAACCCCTCAAGCCCACCTTACCAGCTCAACATCTTCTCCTTCGCCCAAGAAACGCATAAAATCCACTTGGTATATTAAGGCTTCCAAGTTTCCATGTTGGTAGCATGCTATGTGTATCGAGATCAATGCTCTCATCCAAAATGGCACCTGGATGCCTGTTCCGCTTACCTCTATCCATAATGTTGTTGGTTGCAAATGGATTTATCGCATTAAATGTAAACTCGATGGCATTATTGATCGCTTGAAAGCTTGTCTAGTCGCTAAGGGCTTTCATCAAGAATCTAGTGTTGACTATTTTGAGACTTTTAGTCTGGTCGTCAATCCCACCACTGTTCATACAGTTTTATCTATTGCCACCTTTCTTGGTTAACCGATTCATCAGATTGATGTTAATAATGCTTTCCTAAATGAATTTCTATCTGAGCCGGTCTTTATGTCTTAACCCCAGCATTTTGTGGACCCAAATCATCCTAACTATGTGTGCAAGCTTCGAAAATCACTATGTAGACTCAAGCAAGCACCTCGTGCATGGTTTACCCAACTTTCTGAGTTTCTTCTATAACATAGATTTCAGGCATCAAAATCTGGTGCCACTTTATTCACTTATCAGAGTGGCGAAACTCGAATTTATCTTCTAGTTTATGTGGATGACAAACTCGGATTTGTCGCCTAAGACCTTAGTCTTGGTGCGCAACTCGAATTTTTCTATGCTTCATTCAGAATTTGCTTTCAAAGACCTTGGTCTCCTTCATTATTTTTTGGGCAACAAAGTAACTTATACTTCGATGGATTTGCATCTATCTCAACGTCGGTACATCACTGACCTTCTCTTTAAGGCTGGCATGTACACTTGCAAATTCGTCTAAACTCCAGGCTCTACCACCCTCAATCTCTCCAAAACTACTGGCACACCACTTATTGATCCTTTGCAATATCGCTAGATCGTGGGGGCTCTATAGTATCTCACCTTCACATGCCCTGATATCACCTTTGTAGTAAATAAAGCTTGCCAATTCATGTATGCCCCAACAAATGCCCATTGGAGTGCTATTAGGCAAATTATGTGCGATCTTTAACGTACTATCCAGCATGTGTTAGTGTTGTATAAACACTCACCACTTACCTTATAAGCATATTTCGATGCTGATTGGGCTGGATGTGTAGATGACCGTCGCTGAACGAGTGGCTTTACCATATTTCTTGGAAACAATCTTATTTCATGGAGTTCTCGTAAATAATGCACCATTGCTCGTTCCTCCATTAAATCAGAATACAAAGTATTAGCTAATGCTACCGCTAAAATATCTTGGATCCAATCGTTATTATTTGAACTTGGTATCTCACTTTCGATGGCTCTAACTCTTTGGTGTGACAATGTGGATGCCACCAATCTCACCGCCAATTCAGTATTTCATGCTCAAACTAAGCATGTAAAAATTGAGTTTTTCTTTGTTCGAGACAAGGTTGCTCAAAAAGATTTAACTATTCATTTCAATTCATCTAAAGATTAAGTGGCTGATATCATGACCAAGCATCTATCTTTCTCTCGGTTCCAATTTCTTTGCAACAAACTGACCATCACCCCTTGTCTGGCGTCAATTTGAGGGGTCATATTAGATAACTAGATTTTATCTTCCCAAAATCTGGTTATATTATCTCTCATAATATTTTCAAATTTTATCTCCCTAAAATTTAGTTATATTATTTATCAGAATATTCTCTCAGATTTTGTTGTTTTTGAATTTCAAACAATCTGTATCTTTCCGATCCAATTATCCATGTATAAATACATGATGAACCCACGGCTGATTTGTGAAATTTTGGAAAAAGTAATTCCGTTGTCTAATAATTCAAATTAAAATGCATTAAACTAACCATATATTTTTAGCCATGTAGATATGTATTCATATTAAAATATAGATTTTTTATGCTTTCACTCTTACTATTCTTTTATGAGAGTGAGAAAAAAAGTTGAATTTCAAATAGAGAAAAAAATAAATTAAAAATAAAAGAAATGGCAGTTAGTTAGTGAGAGAGGAGAGAAAGATTAAAATGTCAAGGAGAAAAAGTGTAAACAAATCTTAACATTTGGATATCCAATCCAACCTCTCTCTTATTGGACCTCAAGCATACCTTAAAGTAAACAAGGTATCATATAGGAATGGTAATTTTTTTTGCCCCAACCGTCCCCGCATTATTTCAGCCCCATTATGTATAATTTTTTACCACCCCCAATAATAAATGTGGTGGAGACGATATTTTTGTTTTCCATCTTGTTTGTCCCACCCCACCCCCGATGACATTATTCTTTAAGATGAATGCATGTATAAAATATTATATTTATCTCTATTTTTTTTCTAATTTTTATATTTTGTATTTTTAGTTCTATTAATTCCAACTACTATTTTTTATTTATTGTATTGTCTATAACTCTTATTAATATCTTTCTCTTAAACCTTAAAAATTATTTTTGAAATATCTTCATTTCCACCTCATTTTTCGCTACTTCTCCCATACTTCTTTTTGAATATTATTTTTTTTAAAATTTTTGTTGTAGTGGGGAATTCAACAAAACATGGCATTAAGTGAGAATTTTCCTTTGACGTTATGATCATATGTTTAAGTCCTTACGCTCTGTTTGGTTCCCGCATCTAATTCAATTTTTTTTTTCCTTTTGAGAATATTTTTGTCATTGATACATTTTTTTAGCTAGCTTTTGATCAAAAGTTTTTCACTTTTATTTTATGGTTACTCTTGGTGAAAAAACTTTTTTAAAAAAACAATTGAAGACAAAAAATTGGGATAATCAGCTTTTAATTTTTCTTTGTTTGAGAATATTTTGTTTTTGATAAGTTTTTTTTTTAAAATTTTTTGATAAAGACTTCCTCAATATTATTTAATGGTTACTCTTGTGGAGAAAACTTTAAAAAAAAAAGAAATTAATGAAAAAAAAATGGGATAGTCAGCTTTTGTTCTAAGTGAAATTTTTTTGAACTCGGATTGATTTTACAATATATATATATATATATATAGTTAAAAGTAATGAAGAAGGTATTTGGTAAATTTAACAATGTACAAGTATTTTTAATCTTGAATTTAGTGAGGGAATGACAAATATATATTTTCAATCATTATTCCTTGCCAATAAACCCACATATAGGGTGGGATTTACTTAATCACCTTTGGAGTAGTTAAAATTGATTATGAGATATTTATTATTCTTAGCAAATAGCTCAACCAAACATTGGTCTTTATAAAATTATTTCCATATAGTTTAATCTACTCCAATTTATACACCAACTAAAACACTACAAATTAAGAATAAAAATAAGTACATATTTGACATTTTTACACAAAATAAAGACTTTCAACCACAAAAGTTACAGAAATTGAATTTTAGCCATCCATTTGCATTATGTCATTTACATTCATGAGTTTTGTGGAATCCAATTCAAATGTATAATAAAGATTTAATTTTTGTGGTTGAAATCCTATGTATCTAGCATTACTGTTTAACAAGAAGCAAAAAAAAAAAATTATGCTACAAAAATTATCTTAAATAATCTAACTTTTTTTCTTTTAAAAAAAAATAAACTTATTTAAAGTTAAAATTTTTAGACATTCCAAACCGATTATAAATTAAATTTAATGGTTAAATGACTATAAAAAAAAGTGTTCTTTATTTTGTCTTTAGTATAATTTTTGTCTTTTAATAAAAAAAATTATTTTTTTGGTTAATCTCGTCAAGATAATTAAAAAAAAGTAAAATGTTTTAGCTAAAGAAAGAAGGAAGATCAAAAAAGGCAAAAATCTTGGTAATAAAACTACATAAAAATAGACTTCACGCAAGGGGTGAAAATTTCTGATACAATAAGTTAGCACGACTCAAATTCTATACGAAGTTAGAGTGTTAAGGTCGATTATTTTCAACAGAAATTAAAAATAACACGGCCTGATACGTTTAATAAATAAGTTAAATTATTGTTGAATCCTAAAACTCAAAAATGACCTATCTAACACGTTTAATTTTCGTGCCAACCCGAATTACGACACGAACTCAAAATTCATTAAAAACACATATATATATATATAACCTGATTATATACCCATTATGTTATGCATTATAGAAGAAAAATTAAAAATTTAAAGAAAAAAACTCAAAATCAGTGCTCATAATTAAAAATGTGCTATGTTACTTAAATCAAACTATCAGAATTTACAAAAAGTTAAAAAATCCTATTCAAATCACCTTTACCCTCTCCCTCAGGTTGTGTCGCCGCATCAATTTGCTGAAGCCAGAAGCTTGTCGTCGACGCAACAGGCGAAGCTCGTCGTAGTCGAATGCCAAAGCTCATCGTCGAAATCCAATCGAAGCTTCTTGTCGTCGTCGTCGTTGTCATCGAAATCCAATCAACGTCAAAGGCCAGTCGAAGCTCGTCGCGTCGTCGATGAATTCTAGTTGGCGTTGAACTCCAGTAGAATCTCATCATTGTTGTCTTCGAACTCCAGTCGCCATCGAACTTCAGTAGAAGCTCGTCGTCATTGTCGTCGAAGCTCATTGTCATTGTCGTCTACCAGAGTAAGAAGCATCCTGATTTTCTTTTATATCTTATTCTGATATATATTCTTTCATAGTTCTATAAAGAACGTGCAGGGTTCATCAGCCAACTAAGGAAGAAAACAGCAGAGCAACTTTGCCAATGCTCCTCTTTTATGGCTTTTGCTTGTGTTTAGTCTAATTTTTTATTTTTAGATTTTTTAGATTTTTGATTTTTTTATAAAAAAAATACATGTGAAAACACGTAATAAAAAAAAAACTAATTGATTGTAATAATAAGCCAAATGAGTGGGATTTTAAGGAAGCTTTTAAACAAAATTTTAAAAAGAAAAACTTAACCAAACATAAGCTTAGTAACTACATGATGAGTATTCCGTACTTTTATGCATAAATTATTTTTTAAGTTTGCAGTCAATGAATTAGCTAGTTTTATATGATTCATATGGCAGAAAATGATGAGGGTGTCCGTACAAAGTTTTTAAAGTTATTGGCAAACTTATCAATATTATGCCAGTATTTTTGTAGCTCATTTTTTATTAAAAAAAATTATAAATTATTTGAATTATGGAGTTTTTTATGTATGTATTGATGTTGTTTTTCTATTGAATTATTTAAATATTTTTTACAATAGTGATAGCGATAGTAAAGGTGGCCGGTGACAACGGTGGCAGGAGTAGCAATGGTGGTGACAGTAGTGGTGGTAATAGTGGTTGTGGTACAAAGATCCAGTAACGGTGCATTGTGGTGGCAATGGTTGTGTGGAAGACAGTGGCATTGATTATGATGGTGATGAGTATGATGTGTTTGGTGGCGTAGATGGTGGCTATGAAGATTTGTGGTTGTGGTAGAATGATAGCGGTGGTGATAGACTTTATTAAAATAGTAGTGTATTTTTATTTAAAAGTTTGTATTTTTAAAAAATATATATATTTATTTTCATTTACCAACCATAAATTGAAAAATAAAAATAAAAATTTTGTCTTTGTAAAATTATTTTACATGAAATTTTCTTCATTATAAAATATTTTTTGTCAAAATAAATGGACCCTAAGTTTTTTAACTCAAACATATATATTAAATAAATACAAAATATATTTAGGTATAATCATACAATGTTATGAGAGAAAAAAAAGCTTTCATTACTCCTTTGAGGACTCCCTTGACTCCTTACATTCTCAGACTATATATATATATTTTTATAGAACATAATCATAACAAAAAAAAAAAAAGGAATAGAAAAAATTAATTCGAACGTTCGGCTATCGCTAATGAATGTAACAATGGGTGAATATTCGCAAATCAGACTTGAAAACTCTTCAAGAAAAGAGTTAAATGAGGAAAACCATGTGCTATAGTATTGCCTTATCGTCGAACAAGAATACAAGTGACCTTGGGAAGCTATTATATTGGAAAGAGCTCGTATATTGTCAATTACAACTCCAATATTAGACAAATTCTCTTCTAAAGAGTTAATAACATTTATCACTTTTAAATCATATCTCTCCAAATGAATAGTCATTCGTCCGAGCTCCCTAGCCACTTTTGCTTTCAAAGCTTCCAAAGCTTCAACATTGGTCACTATCCATAGATCCTTGTAACCATTCAACACAAGAGGCGATGATACTCCCTTCCTCGTATCTAATCACAATGCCAAATCCTACCTTACCATTTATGCACCTTGCTCCATCAAAATTTATCACTTTTCAGAGTTCTTAAACTTAAAAACTCCTTACATATGTTGTTTTATTAAACCACCCTATTACCTTGTGTCTGAGGAATTTTTTAAATATAATTTGATTTTATTTAATTTTAAACAATAATTAATAATAGAAATTTAACATACAGAAAACCGCTTCCTATCA
>JAULJZ010089022.1:0-12355 GCA_032270985.1 Heliamphora pulchella
ATCAAGTGTGTCAACACCCATTGATCAAATGGTTTGACACCCTAACTGTTTTACAAGTTGATCTTCAGGTATCAAAACTTTAGTGTCGACACAAAAGAGCCGAAACTCTCAGGACTCAATTTGAGTCGACACAAATCAATTTTGTGTCGACACAAAAGTGATCATCACTTTCGGTATCTGAAAGTTTGGGTCGACACAAATAGAAGTTGTGTCGACACAAATAGAAGTTGTGCCGACACAAAACAATCGAGACTTCCTGTAGAGTTTTGGTGTCGACCCCAAAGCACATATGTGTCGAGACAAAAATCTTGAGCCTGCCTGCAGAATGTTGGTGTCGACCCCAGAGACCAAATGTGTCGACACAAAAGAATCGGGCTTCCTGCAGAAATTCGTGTCGACACCAAAGGTAAGTTGAGTCGACACAAAGTTATTCCTCCGGATGCTGAAGTTTTCAAACGAGTCGACACCATATTCAAATGTGTCAACACCAGAATGTTGGAAGGTAGAATGCTAAAATTGTGTCGACCTCTCAGAAAATTCGTGTCGACCCAACCACTTGAAGAACCCTGCCCTAGACACTTTGTGTCGACACCAAAAGTATTTGTGTTGACACCTGCGACGAAAATTTAAATCGCGACAGATCTCAACGGCGGGATTTTTGGCATTTATTACTCCCACCTACCTCCAACGGTCATGATATCCCAAGAATTTATATAAGGTGTTACTTCTTAGCATTTAAGGAGACAAGAAGACTTGTATTTACTGTTCCATTACTCAAATCAATCTCAGAATCATCAAGCTCACATTTATTGCTGTAACTCCAGTTCTTGTTTCTCATTTCTCTTTACCTTTTCATTTATTGTAAATTATTTCTGTAAAGAGAGTGATAGTTCATCTTTAATACATCTCATTTATTGTATTCAAGGGTGAGTCACCCTTTATCCTTTGAGTGAGTGAGTGAAACTCATCAAAGAAGAGTTCAAGAGAGATTAGAAGAAAATAGTGACTTGTTTTCATGGGATCTTCTTGAAGCTGAAATAGGCTTGTGAATGTGTCCGTAAACATTCAGATCATTCAAGCGAAATCTTGAAGATTATAAAGGCTTGAAATATGCCCGTGAAGTATTCTGAATAGTAAAAATACTCAAGGGAGATCTTGAGTAGTGGATGTAGGCTAAGATAAAGCCGAACCACTATAAATCTCTGGTGTCTAGTTCTATCTCTCTATTTCTCATCTTTTAATATTTGTATTGATTTCATATTTGCTTATCTTGCCTTATTGCAATATTAAAAGATTTCTGAAAAAGCTTTTAATTTGTCATTTTTTTAAAAGACCTAATTCACCCCCCTCTTGGGTTGCCTAGAACTAACAACAGGCATACCAAAACAAAAAAATTACAAAAAATTTTCGCCACCGCGAGCACCACTAGAGCTACTCATGGTCACCATCCATAGCATTACCTAGAAATGGTTTTAACAAGAAAATCCCACATGTGAGCCGAAACCCAATAGAAACGGACTATAAAGCTGTAAAGCAGGATATGCAATCATATAGTGGGAGTAAACTCAACCACAAAACCCAAAACGATTTTCCATCAGACCACCACGAGTCTCAAAATGATTTTATTTCATAAGATCTATGTTTTCAATCCTTAAAACAATGAATTGCAAATAATGCAAATAAACCACCACAGTTAAGAAAAAACAGTAACCAAAATTATTGTTCCCTCACGCAATATACCATCGTGGAAAATGAATAAGAATATGATCCTATGTACCGACTCTATCACATGAGGACAGATGTAACAACTATAGACTCCTGCCCATTACCCTAGATCCCAGCCATTCAAGACTCGCTAAGTAATTACAAGTTCTATGTGGAGCATCATAACGAATCGCTTAATTTACGGGCCCGACAACCCTAGGGTACAAAGCACCCAACCAATTCAATTTATGGGGACTAACCCAAAGGTACAGAACACCTACGCTGTGCAAGTTTTCAGACTTACACTAAGGGCAACTCGTGCCAATTACACGTCATTCCGGTACATCTAGATAATCTTCTAAAATCGAATCCTAGCTTGACTACGAAAAATATTTCACAAATATATATTATACATGTATATATATATATATAGATCCATCCATCAACATAGTGATCAAACAAAACATTTCAAAATATTTTTCCCGAAAAATAGTTGTACAACACATGTATAAACAAGTGATCCAATCCATGAACCATGGAGATCAAACCAAAATATGTAAAAACATATTTTTATCAAAACATTTTAGAAAGTGAGCCTCAACCCCAAGGGTTAGCTTCAAACCTCCAATAAACACGTTTCTCCCAAAGATTTTCGTAAAAACTCCTTTTTTCTTCCATCAATCACTCGAGGAAAGCCAACACCCAACCATCGAACTACCAAAACATCACCAACAACCCACACAAGATTCCAGTCGACTGGCCTAAGCCCTCAATCGACTGCAAAACACTCTGGAAAAAGAGAACCAAAACAGAAACAATTTCAGTCGACTAATCTCTCAGGTCCAGTCGACTGAACTCCCCAAAAGATGATCCAGTCGATTGACCTCCAAGGTCCAGTCGACTAAATTTCCCCAGATTTGTGTTGAGCTACGGGTTTTACTCCCAAACCTCAAATCAAGCCTCCAAACACTCATCAAACATCCTCAGACCCCAACACACCCAAGCCTCACATCAAAATCTCGAAAGAAAACCCTCAAAACACGCTTTCCTTCACCAAAAATGCCGAAAAATGATTTTAATCAAAAATCAGATCTAAAGCATAAATCACCTTTCCATGCATTTTTAAACTGTAGAAATGCATAAGATTACATATAACACCCTTATACAGCAGTAGAATCTGAATCTTACCTCGTTGGGTTAAAAACTCGATACCTCGATCTACGTTAAAATCTGAGCTTCGTCGGAATAAAATTTCGTCCGGATAGATACGTAGACCACGATGCCAACAACAAGGATCGGCTGTTGGATCGTCAAAAATCAAGCCCTGGGCCCCCCGAGAAGTTAGAGAGAAGACAGAGAGAAAAACAAAGAAACTTAGGAGTTAAGTTTTGAAAATATCCAACTCCAGATATTTACAGGCCTCCAAAATATCTTTTTTTTTTGAATTTTTGAAATTCGCATCGTAACTCCCAACAACCCCCGGGCCAACCCCGCATACTCAGATAAACCAAAATATGCATCAAAACACATATAAGCATATTAAGACGAAAACGCCAAAACGTGTATAAAAACACCGAACATGTATATATATTTCAAAATGAAATGGTACAGGGTCTCACAACATGGATTATGTTTTAAATGTGTTTTATATCCATGTTTTGAAGCATGAGAACTTGTGATAGCATGTTCTTTTTATATTGAAATGTTGTGATATTTTTAAATATTCTATCTGTACCATTTTGAAAAGTATGTGTACGTAAAAGAAATGTTTTGGTAAATGTTATTAATATAATAAGATGTTGTTCCAAAGTGCCAAATTACAAGGATTTTTTGCCCTTTATATCCCGTTATGAGAGGTTGACCAACTATGAGTATTGTTTTTCCCTATGGGGGAGGTTTTTCGTTGAGCGGGGGTTTTTGCATTAAAAACTTTGCGGGTTAAGTTCTGGACAACACATACCACTCGTGCTTGGTGGAAAATGGCCCTTACTCCTTCACGTTGCTATCCGTGCATTGAGAATTGAAATTACGGTACCGTCGGAACTTCTGATCGTGAGGTGGACGACTACTTGGTCACTGTTGGGTATGGATTATGAATAAGACAGTTTATTATCAAATAGTGGCGGTATGCCCAGAGTTTTACTTCTAAATTATGTGACAGTGAATTCAAGAACCTATAACTGTTGAGCCTGAAAGATACTTTTGAAAAGTTTGAGTAGGTTCTTCATAATTTATGAGATTTTTTTTTGTGACGAGTAAATGCAGTATTTTATATCTCTTATGAAAAGCATGATGTTTTGAATAGAATAATTGTTTTTTATCTTGTTCATTATAATACTAAGTGCACTCTCCTGTAACCTTTGTGGTTGCAGATCGCAAGGATAGTTAGAGTTGATCTACCACAGTGGTTAAGTTCACAGTTCTGGGCTCGTAATCAATTGTGGCTTTGTTTTCATCTTTTAGTAAAAAAGCAAAAATATAAAATTTTTGTAAAGTATACACTGATTTGGGTATACAGGATAATGTCTTCTTAACATGTATAGTTACGTTGGTTCTTACAAATAAATAATTTAAGATTGACTAATATAAATACTCTTTTGATTGCTATAAATCACATAGGTTTTCGATCCCTGGAGAGAGAATGTGACAAAAGGCCTCTTTTTTTTTTTTTTCATTTCTTATTTTGAATTTTTCCAATTGATTTTTTTTCATTTTTCTTTATAAATAATCTCATTCAGAAGCATCCCAATTTTGAAAACAAAAGAAAATTATTCATTGAAAAGAGATTATTCCTAAAAAGTTTTTTCAAAATAAACTTCCAGAGCTTCTAATAGTTAAATTAATGTCCAATGTTATTAAAACATACTTCCACATGCTAAATACCGAAACTAAAATGCAAATTACAGAAACTGAAATGAAACTAAAAGAAACTTTGAACTTTTTTTCTCGGCTACTACTTTTTTCATTTCATTATGTGTCACCTGAAATTTTATCAACGTTCATTAGTAATGCTAGTGTGAATTTTATGATATCTAAATTATTAATTATCACACAGTATTATAATGATATATTTCAAACGGTTCCGTTAGTTATTTAGTAGGGAGCGACTCCACAATTAATTCAGTGAATATGATAATTCCTTATAACCACTTGGTTGTGGCTCTACCCTTATTAATTCGCCTCGCTGGTACGCTTAATGTCTCTAAGGGGCCAGAACGCCATTTAACCGATTATTCTTTCATGCATCATTTTTAATCGTTTTCATTCAATTATTAAAATCTATTTTTCGTTCTTTAACATTACATCATATTAATCATTCACGTGGAATAATTTAGATATCAGAAATTTACCTGATCTAGCAGTATTTGATTCAATTTTGTTCAGAACTTCAAATCTAGTGCATATTAAAACAATAGTTAGACGAAATTTTATTTAATAAACTCTATATTTATTTTTACTAGACCTCTACTAGTATATTTATTATTTAAACTGTTTTATCTAAATTTTTATACCAACAATACTTAATTTAGTTAATTTTTAATTTATAATCTTGAATATTTAAACTTTAATATTGATTCTTCATAATTCTAATATAAATTTCTATTAATCCATAGTATATTTACTATCTTAAAATATTAAAGAAAATCTAAATATTTAAAAGATATATCAAAATATTTAGTTAATCTTTTTGAATTCTAATTTTCGTTTATGTTTATAAATCTTAGGGTTTTAAGCGTTAAAATAAATTTTCATAAAACTAACTAAGATTCACAATGTTAATTTTTAATGAAAGCTTAAGTTAAATTTTATTCTAATTTAATAACAATACTTTTTATGCAAAACAATATTTAATTTAAAAATCTCTATTCTTTGCATATACTTCAAAATCATAAGTATATTCTATATGTATTTTTAATTCAATAACATATTCATTATTTTAAAACATTTTATCAAAATCTATATTACTAAAAGATATACCCAAAAATACTTAGTTAGGTTAATTTGTTTAAAATTATATTATTTGTTTATACTTTAAGATTTTAAGTACTTAAACTTTAAATTTTAATTTTTATAAAAACTAATTAAAATTCATAAAACTTCCACAACTTTGTTATTGAATTTTATTTTTGTAAAATATCTTGTTTTAAGCTTTTTAATTAAAATTAATAAAAAAAACTTAAAAAAACAAAACAATTAAACCAAACAAAAAAAATAGAAAAACCATTTTTTGAAACTAAAACCAAACTCACAACAGTAAGCTAACTCATAACTTAGCGAACCATAAACATAACAGAGAACCATGAAATAAAATCAAACCCACCATCCATGAACAGGCCATGCACGCACGGCGTGCATGTGCCGGGTTTTGTTTCGGTTTTTAGACTCAATTTTGAGACATTCGTTTGGATTATTCGGAGGTCGGTTTCAATGGCTGTTTGCGGCTACGCATAGGCGGCCGTAAGGTGAATCAAACAAAACTTATGGTGGTCCAAACGGAGGTCCAATGTGACAGCTGTGGGAGTCCAAAATTAGGCCGAAAACTGTTTTTTTAACAAAATTATAAAATGATAATTTTTTGGTTCGGGGTCGTCAGAATAGTTTACTGGAGATTGGAGCCGTTTATTAACCGCGTTAGGGCGTAAAAAAGGTAGTGGTCACTGGTGGCAGAGAGGTGGTGTTATGCACAGTGGTGGTGGTGTGCGTATACATAACGGTGGTGGTGGGTGGCGGTGAACCATTAGTGCGGTTGTGCATGGGTTTGCCTGGGGGGTTTTGTGGTGCGCTGGAGGCACCGATGGTGGTTTCCGGTGGCCTCTGGTGGCGGTGGTGGTGGCTGTCCAGAACACAGAGAGGAGAGGAGAGAGAGTGAGAGAATGACGAGGAGAAAGAGAGAGAGACAAACCGTGGTGAGAGGGAGGTGTTGGTGGTCGGCGAGGTCGCTGGTGATGGTGGTGAGCTAGAGCGGCATCAGTTGGCCGGCGGCGTGGGGATGGGGCGTCGGGGTCGCCGCTGCTCTCTCTTTCTTATTCTCCTCGTTTCTTTTTTTTTTTTTCTGCACTTTTCCTAATCCTAATGCGCTCATTCACCTGAGGCAACCACTAAAAAACCACATTATATATACTGAATGGAGCATAAGCCTCACTAACATTTGTGTGGAGTGTGGGACCCACATGTGTGGTCTAGATGAGAGGGGGGATAATATCACCTCATGCAAAGAAAAATTACTTCTTAACCTATATTAATTTTATTACATAAATTTTGTATTTATCACCATTATGATAATAATAATTATTATTATATGTATATATGTGTATATAAATGTATATATATTTTATAATTATTATTTTTAAATGGGTATTTCTCGTATTTAATTCGTAATTGTTGAAACCGAAATTTATTATTATTATTTATTCTTTTAATCTAATTAATCATATATTTCTATTTTCTTTTTATTTTTTTTATATTTTAAAACCTTCTTCTCAGGAATACTAAGGCTCCTTCAAGCATGATACTCCCACCTGAGGCAATTATATATATATATATATGTATATATATATATATATATGAATTGTTTGAGATTCTCAGTAAAATGGTTTAAAAACACCTGCTACAAAGGCTCAATTTATAAGCTTAAGTTTATTAACTTTAAAATCACCGGTTATTATATTAATTCGACAACTAATTTGTCTTTATTAAATATATGTATATTTATGTATACATATACATTATTTTTATTTTTATTTTATTATTATTTTTATTATTATATTTCTTTATATAATTAATCATCATTAGTTTCGTATTAAATTTTTAATTAAGTGTTTTACTTATGTGTATAACGGTTGTAACCGAAAATTTATTAATGCAATTATTATTACAATTATTATATTTATTTATTTATTTTAATTGTATGGTTTTTTTTCTTGAAATATCATAGGTACAATCCTCTGTGATTTACACTTAAAACAATAGTGAATATCTGATTCAATCTTCAAAAGAGTTACAATTCAATGACTGCTCTAGCTTGTTGTAGAATTGAACCGCTGGATAATTTCTTCAAGTCTTCAAATCTAGGAAATTTAAAACAATAGCTTGATCGAGAGCCTTAAAGCTTAATCTCGAACAAAAAATAAATTAATCTCTTCCAAAATAAGAGATTAAAAGTGCTATCATCATGAAATTTAATTCGTAAAACGTGCTTAATGTGAGAACTCGTTGATGAATCGACGCGTGATTGAAGGGCTTGATGATCCTCCATGAGAATTTTGAAGATGGCTCAAACATAACTTCGGGCATAGTTTTGAAGAAATCTTGAAAATTCTCTTGACTAAAGATCATTATTCAATGAATGAGAGCCTTTATTTATAAGCTGAAAACTAGGATGCTAAATTTAGAAATCCTCTAATTTGAGTTTTTATTTGATTTAATTCTTTTAAATGTGAAATGGTTATTTTTTTATGGAGATAAAAATCAAATTTAAATTTAAATTTTTTTTCTCATAATTTGAATTTAATTTTGACCCCTTTGATTGTGGGCCCGTGTTTTTAGACCAAATTAATAGCTCGGCCCTCCCCATCTTTTTGAAGTGTGGGTAAATAAAATTTATATCTTACAATGGATCAAACCCAATAATTTATTGTGAATCCATATTTTTCGAGAATTTTAACTATTTTAATTTTTGATCAACCATAAAATTTATCGCTCATAATCAAACAAATGATGATTAAATTATGTCAAAATTTTAGTGCCAACACTCATAACTTCTACTATAAGTTATTCTTATTTTTTTTTCTTATTTCGATTACAAGTTAACAAAATTATCAAATACTCATAACTTCTCCTACAAGTTATAACTTATAAATTATTAGTTTAAGTAATGCCAAACATCTACTATGTATGATGTGATATTCTTTTTTAATTCTTTTTAGTTAAAAAGAGGAATGTGAAGTAAACTGATTAGATAGGTACGTACTCACTTTGCCTAACTTTATGATTATCTGCTATTCATCACCGTTAGTTCACGAGATTAGGTCTATATATCTAACTAATACATGAATACAAAATAAATTGACTTGATAGACTTACATTTTAAAAATCTGAGTTTTATATAAAATAAAAGGGATTATGGTCATACTATCATCCCAAGCATGTAGAAATAAAAACAAAGCACTAACCTAAGAAATGAATCTTGAAGATTTGTGACCGCTCATCGGCAACACTATTTGGGATGACTAGTTATAATTTTTAGATTCAGATTCTTGTCTAAATTCCATCAAAGCAAATCAATATCAAACCAAGTTCACAGAGTTCAACCAGAATGGTGTTCAAGGACAAGTTCTGATGTTATTCAAAAGGGATAGACCAAAAGGAAAACCTTATTTAAAAAGAAAAAGAAATTCAAGTTTTTCTTTTATTTTTTTGGAAAAGTGGGTTTTCTAAAATTTTGGACGTAAACATGTATTTTTATGAGGCATGCAAAATTGAAACAATTCATAAAATATTAAAATATTAATAAAATAATATGCTTAAAATATAGAAAATACATAAAAAGGACTAAAACTAATGAAAAGAGAACTTATCTTGACCCATCAACAACTGGTTCTTGTGTGCCCTCGAGACCACGAGCCTGAATTCCAAGCTGAACGGCTCATTTCTTCAAACTTCTTGACTTACGAGCACCCAAAAGAGAATTGACAAAAGATAACTAAAATCTTAAGCGTGAATTATGCGAACTTGGTTTAAAATCTCAAACTTAAAGATTGACCAAGTTCCTCAAGGCACAATCGCGCCTTTAGCTTAGCACAATCATGCTTAGCACTTCGAAATGGGTGATTTTCAACCCAAACTTAGGTTTTATGAGTTCCGAATCTCTTTTTAAATTTCTTTGAATCATGATCGATTTGAAAGGATAATGGAGGACCCTTTATATAGGTTCTTAAAAATCGCGTTTTGAGGTCGAAAAATTGATGTGGAGCACACCTTGAATTTGAGAAAACCTAACGGCGGGGCAAAATTCCCTTAGATGGCTGGTCCAGCTATATGAGAGGTGATCCTATGGCCTGTTCGGCCCTACAAGCATACTAGGGTTATTGTTTTACATATTTTGGGGTACTCTCAATGTTTCAAAGGAAAAATGGGCCTTCTTGAACTTAGAAACATGGACTTTCAAGTACCAATAACACACTTGAAGCTTTGAATAGCTAAAAATAAGTGTTGAAATGTGTAAAAATAAGTGTTTGGATTGACGAAAAATGTTGAAAACGGAGAAGGTATTAGAACGAATGTGACTTTTGGGCGACTTGCGTGTTGATTTATTCTCATTGGAAACCGTACTTGTTTTTAAAATTATTTTTTTATCATTGGACACGGCTAACCGGTTATAATGTGTATTATAACCGGTCAAAATGGAGTGGTTATAGATAGTAATAAATTTTTTGATATTTCAAGATAATAATACGAGTGCGCTATTACTATTTTGGTGTTTGGTGAATTATTAAAAAATGTAAAAGTTTTTACTTTTTCGATTTGTCTCAATGAGAAAAATTTATAAAATAAAGTTTTTTTTAACCAAAAGATAAAAATAAATTTACTAAAGTTGAACATAAACAAGAAATTTAATTTATTGACTTATTTTTTTATAATTTAAAATTTTTTATTTTTTTTTTCAGAATTCTAGTTTTTATTCATCTCGATGAGAGAAAATGAAAAAAAATAAAATTTTGATTAAAAAATTCACAAAAAATAAGCAAAAGGAATAAAGTAACATAAACGTTCTATTTATTTGTGGAAAAAAACGCATTATTTCTCGGAGAATCATTTTTTGAAAGATATTTTTTTGTGATTTGTTGACACCCTATTCTACCCCGTCCTTTGAAAAAAAAAATTTAAAAGAAAAATTAATCCTATTTAATTTGTTTGCATGATTGCACAAGGAAAAACTGAGGCGGTTTAATCTGGAGAACTAGTGTCAGAGCCGTGATGTATAATGAGCTCGCAAAACCATAGAAACCTGCAACAAATTCACCATCATCCAACAGTGGAAATCACGATGACAGATCTAATGCATTTGTGGCCAGTAAGTTGACTTTTGAAAAATAAATAAGAGAGGTAATATTTTCGAAGTCTTATTTCTCAATAAGGTATCCGCCGGAATATCATGAAAAACGCTCACATGTTCAAACTTGAAGTGCACGAATTACATTTTGCTCGCAAGAGTGTCCCGTGACCCATTTTTAGCTCACTTTCGTACAAAAAGTAATATTTGAATATTTTTAAAAATCAAACAAAATACATATGTATTTGTTGTCAAATTCGAAACAACAGTCTATTGCATACAAGAAACTCTTGACTACGTGCATGCCGATGTTTGGGGTCCTACCAAAGTTGCATATTTGAGTGGTAAGTATGGTTTGTTATTTTTGTTGATGGATATTCTAGTTGTGTTAGGGTGTACTCGATGAAACATAAAAGTAAATTGTTAAATGCCAATTTTATTGAATACCTCATTGTGAGGGTTCTTCTAATTATATAATAACGTTAGAGCTAATTACATGACTGAATTTCAGCAATTACATCAATCCTATTTAACTAAATAGGAAGCTAAAATATACAGCTAATCATAAGATATATAGAGCTATAATACAAAAATCATGCCATAAAAAGATAGACTAATTATGGTTTGATATAATCTGACTGACATCCCCCCTTAAATTGATGCAGGGCGATCAAGAAGCATCAATTTGCTCACGAGAAACTGATGGCGCTGGCAAGTCATGGCTTTCATAAAGATGTTAGTAATCTGGAGATCAGTGAAAATGTGAGGAAGAGAAATGACACGAGTGTCCAGTGCCTCTCGAATAAAGTGACAATCCACCTCAATATACTTCGTGCGCTCATCATAAACGGGATTAGCAGCAATCTGAATAACACTAGTGTTGTCAACATAGAGAGTAGGATCAGGTTGAGAGAAACCTAACTCATCAAGAAACCCACGAAGCCAACTAATCTCAGAACAAGCAGTAGGCATCGCATGATATTCAGATTTTGTAGAAGATTTCAAAACCCAAGCCTGCTTTTTACTCTTTCAAGAAATCAAAGAATCTCCAAGAAAGAGGCACCAGCCTGTGACAAACTGGCGAGTATCAAGACAACCGACCCAATCAGTATCACTATAAGCAATGAGATGAAGAGGAGAGCTAGCAGGAAAGAACAATCCATAGCTAAGAGACCCCCGAAGATATCGAATGATACGACGAACGGCAGCTAAATGTATATAGCATGGAGTCTGTATAAACAGGCTAACCTGCTGGACAACAAAGGAAATATCAGGTCGAGTAATAGTCAAATAGTTCAAGTTACCCACTAGTTGGTGATACACAGTAGGATCAGAAAGGAGACCACTCTCCTCACGACGATACTTTGTGTTAACTTCGAGAGGAGTATCCACAGAAGAAGTATCCTGAAGACCAGCCAAAGTAATTAAATTCTGTGTATACTTGTGTTGATTTAGGAAGATGCCCGAAGGACCAGTGTGAACTTTCAATCCCAAGAAGTACGTTAGAGGACTAAGATCCTTTATATGAAAAGAGGCGTGAAGATGCTGCTGGAGACGATCAATCAAAGCAGAATCAGTCCCGGTGATAACAATATCATC
>JAULJZ010089033.1:0-12355 GCA_032270985.1 Heliamphora pulchella
CACAATGGTCACAATGCAGCTGATCACGGGCGACAGAGCTATTCTTCTCCCCAAACTTAATATGACTAGGCTGGCCGATGCGATGAAGAGATGTGACAGTCAACACAGAACGTTCCTGATCGGAAGTAGGAACCATAACATGATGACGACTCTCTTCTTACTGAACATAGGCGTAAGCTTGTCGCAAGGTGGGAAATGGATTGCGACCCAAAATCTGAACACGGATCGGATCATAATCAACATGAAGACCGGCAAGAAAGTCATATACCCGCTCCTTCTCCACCATCTTTTGAAAAGCAGCAGCATCAGTAGAGCAAACAGCATGGAAGTTCTGATGATAATCAATCTCACCCCACAGGCTAGTCAACTCAGCGTAATACTGAACCAATGAGTGGTCTCTTTGTTCTAACCCACGGAGTTTCTTCTGCAACTCATACAACTGGGCATTATTTCCAGTCTGTGAATAAGTCTGAGTAGCAGCGGACCAAATCTTATGTGCAGTATCCAGAAGTAAGAAATTGCGACTAATAGAGGGCTGCATTGAGTGTAACAACCAGGACATAATAAGGGCATGCGAGAAGAACCAATGACCGTGGGCTGTTTGGTTTCACCAGTAATATACCCAGATATACCGCGAGCGGCGATGGCTAAACTGCAGGAGCGCGACCAAATTAAATAATTGCTACCATCCAGCTTGACTGGACTAATTTGAAGGGACGAATTTTCAGTAGAAGTCCCTGAACGAGTCAATCTAGTGTCTTCATGACTACCAGAAGGCTTTCTTGTATCAGAAATGGCGGTAGGAACCCAAAAACAAGCAGACCGAAACGGATGGGAGTAATGGACTAAAACAGATGCAAATCAAGTATACTTGACCCGGCAGAGTATCAATAAGATTCAGAATATCATACCAATCGCAGCAAAGCCAAACAAAAAGAACCTACGATACGGCTGGAAACTTGAATCAAACATCCAAGAACTTGAATCAATATTGGTGAACCCTTACAGAACCGAAATCATTTGAAATCGACTGAAACAAAGCAAGGAAGGCAAGACAGCCGCGAAAATCATGCGAAAACAGTCACGACGACAAAAAAATCCAATTTGATCTTGAAATCAACTCCAAACATCAAATAAGGTTGATTCGACCCTCAGAAACTCCTAATCGGCACCCATAAAGGAGGAACAGACCATCAATTGAAGGAAAACGACGACGCAATCGCGATTTGCAAAAACGAACCCTAGCTTCGCCGAAAATTGAAAAAGTTGGGAAAAAACATGAAACAATTATGAAAAAAATTAGGAAAAATCACAAATCAAGTTTTGGGACCCAGACGATCATCATGGAAGTTTTTTTTTTTTTGATTTTTTTTTTCAAATCAGACGATTGAGAGGAAACAAAAAACGAAAAAAGGAAGAAGTTTACGTAGGATCGGGCTTTGATACCATGTTAGAATTATTAAAAAGTGTGGGAGAGAAAAGGAGGAAGAGAGAGAATGAGAAGAACAATGAATGAGGGCACAAAACTTAGAGTTTCCACCCTATTCCTTGTTATTTATAAAACGATCAACAAAATACTAAAAGTACAATAATACCCTTAACTTAACACATGTGCAATCACTTCTTTAAGGAATGTTTGAGAGAGTGCTTTTAGAAGTATGCATGGTGCACAATGGAATTAGATGAGAAGATGTCATTTTTGATCTGAAAGTCAGTTTGGGTTTATAGGGTTGGAAAGGAAAACATCTTTAACTACCAAACTCTTGGTTGTTTTAGTCAATATATGACAGGATTAGAGTTGCCTCAAGAAGGTAATTGATCCCCTTACTGTTATCATGGCTTCAATTGGAAAATGGCCATATAATGCTTGTTAGAGTCTTCCTTTTTTTATATTAAGGGTATTTGTGTCCTTTTGTAATATTTATTTAATATAAATAGATGTCAAGGAGAAGGAAATGATTAAGTTCCTAACCCTAATCTCTTTTATCATCCTTTTTCGTCTCTTTCCCCAAAAACTCTAAAGCAACTTATTTACAATCTCACTTGGTATCAGAGCAGAAAATCCAACTCTAGAATTGTTCTTCTATTTTGACACATACAGTGAGGTAGATGCGGTGTGCTGACGTTATCTTTTGTATGATGACGTCAGCGTAACTCCGCCAATGGTACGGACCTTGAAGATCGGCAAAACCCTAGCTCAAAACGCTTGATGGTTGTGCCATCCTTGAAGCCTTGAAGTCGACGAACCCAAGCCCTTGAAGGTCGCGACACCATTGAAGGTCGCAACATCTGCTTACAATCGACGAAACCCTAGCCTTGCAGGTCGCGAAGCCATTGCGACACTCGCGAAGCCATCGCACAGCCATCGCGACCACCCTCGAAGCTTTTGCAATCAGCGAAACCCTAGATCCTTTAAAGTCAGCGCTGTTTTCTACACCCTAACTCAGCCATGACATCGCGACCATCTCTCTATGTATCTTGCTCATCCAGATCGAAGCAATTAGTGTCAACTCTACTCCATTAGCGTCGACATATCATGTTGGTATTGCTTTGTGCTTGATTTGTTCCGATTTATGCTTGATTTAGTGGTATTCATCTAGATCCGTGTGAGTTTTGTGATTTGCTTCAGTTGGCGCCACCACTAGATGCGATTTCGGGTTGATTCCTCATTTTGATTCGATTTTTGGTTCAGTCATTGCTGTTTCTTTTCGGTTTAGTTATTGTTGATTTATGGTTCGGTCATTGCTGTTGATTTCTGGTTCAGTCGTTGGTTTCTGATTGTTGTTGTTTATAACGGGATACATTAGCTATGGTTGTGACAAAAACTGTTGATCTCAAAGATGATGACCTTCCACGTTGTGTTACCTCTAAGCTTTTGAATGGACTGGATTATTTAGCTTGGGCACGCACATTTAAAGTATTTCTTAAAGGGAAGAGACGGTTAAGCTATATTAACGATCTTCCTTTGGCAACTAGTGACTCTAAACTCATCGATTAGAAAAGTACAAATTCCGTTGTTATGGGATGGTTATGGCATAGCTTGGAGCCCCATATTGCCACTACTATCGAGTTCTGTGATACATCTAAGAAGATTTGAGATTCTCTTGCTGACTCTTTCTCTACTCAGAGTAATGTTTCTCGAGTATATGAACTGTATGAATAAATTTTCAACACTAAGCAATCTGGTAAGCCTATTGCTAAATATTATAGCAATCTGAGGAGTTTGGATCAACTATTGCAACATCGACCTCTCACTACGGATATAGAACAACAGCAACGCCATTAGGAGGATTTTATGGTTGCATCTCTTCTTTCTGGTTTGGACTCTGACTTGCAGGGGTTCAACGATTAGATGCTTGCCAGTGAGACTTTACCTACCGCTGCTAATGCATATTCTCGGCTCTTACGTTCGTCTTTGGGCCACTCGTTCACTGTACCGCGCCCTCCTCTTCCTAGTTCTGCGGCTTCTGCTTTGGTCTCTACTCAGGGCAGTCGTAGTCACAGTCAGAGTGGTCGCGGCGGTCGTTTTTCTAGGGGTGGCTCCTGTGGTGGTGGTCGTCGCTTAGGTAATCGGGGTGAACGGAAGTGTGATCACTGTGGTGGCACTAATCATACCAAACCATTCTGTTGGAAGCAATATGGTAAGCCCAGTTCTGCTCATCATGTCATTGACGGGACTCTTCAGTATCCGCAGCCTATCTCTTCCAGCAGTCCGGATGGATCTTCATCGAGTTCTCATGAAACCCTTACCACCCAGCTTAGTGAGTTGGTTTAAATTTTACGCACTACTTATCCTTCTGCCTCTACTGCTAGTTTTGCAAACTCAGGTACCATTGTATGTGTTGCTATTTCTTGTCCAACATGGGTCATCGATTTTGGTGCCACTTCTCATTTGTCTGGCAACCCCCCCTTGTTTTCTGATTTGACCCGTATTCACTATCATATTGTCTTTAGCTGATGGCTCGTATTGTCCAGTTAATGAGCAGGGTGTCCATCTCACCTCCTTGTCTCTACCTTCGAGTCTTTTTGTTCCCGATTTTTCTTTTAGTTTTCTATCTGTTAGTCAATTTACTAAAACCTTCAATTGTTCGATAACATTTTCTCTTTCTTCTTGTGTGTTTTTGGACCTCCAGACTCGAAAGATGATTGGTTTGGGACATGAGAAAGACGGCCTGTACTTATACTACTTGGGTACTGCACCATCGTCTCGTTCTCTTGCATCTGCATTGAGTGCTTCTGTCTCTCCACTTCCGTGGCATGTTCGCCTCAATCACCCCTCATTGGACAAATTGAAGTTAGCTATTCCGTCTTTGCCTTCAGTGTCTAGTTTAGAATGTGACACTTTGTCAGTTTGGCAAGCATTACCGTAGTTCTTTTCCTCGTAGTAGTCATATTTGTGCGTCTGAGTCTTTTAATATAGTTCACACGGACATTTGAGGACCTTCTCGAACTCATACTGTTAATGGATATTCGTATTTTATTATCTTTGTAGATGACTTTTCGTGTATAACTTGGCTTTTTCTGATAAAAAATCAATATGAGTTACCTTCTATTCTTGTTAAGCTTTATAATGAAATTTTTATCCAATTTGGTCGGCGTAGTAAGGTTATTCGATTTGACAATGCCTTAGAATACATGCAGTCTGTTGTTATTAATTGTTGTGATGATTGTGGTATTATTCATCTGACTAGTTGTGCTTATACCTCTCAACATAATAGTGCTGCTGAACGAAAATATCGTCATTTACTAGATGTTGCCCGTATTTTGCTTTTTCACATGCATGTACCGAATATTTTTGGGGTGATGCTGTTCTTACTGCCTGTCATCTTATCAATTGTATGCCTTCCGTTGTCCTTCGTTAGAAGTCTCCTTTCTTCCTCCTATTCCCAGCCTCATCTCCTTTCTCTGCTACTCCTCGAGTTTTTGGGTGTGTTGTTTTTGTTCATATTCTCGATCCCGGCCTTGACAAGCTTTCACCTCGGGCCCGTAAATGTATGTTTCTCGGTTATTCTAGGACTCAAAAGGGATATAGGTGTTATCATCCTGAGTCTCGTCGTTATTTTGTCAGTGTTGATGTCACCTTCTTTGAGTCTACTTCCTTTTTTTCCTCGTTTGGTCACGAGTTATCCTCTAACCTTCTTTCTTGCATTAAGGGGGAGTCTCTGACTTTACCTCTTCCTATGTCGTTGCCCTCGCCTCGTCCCTTGCAGGTATATCAGCGCTCCCGCGATCGACCCATTGTTTTTTTTGGCCCAACCCCAGTATCTTCTCCGTCGAAGGCTCCTGCTTTGCCCTCTCCTCCCCTGATGATGACTTATCCATTGCATTACGTTGAGGTAAACGTACTTGTAATCAATACCCTATTACTCAATAAATTTGCTATTCTCGTCTCTTCTTGCTTTCTTTCCTTTGCTACTGACTTGTCTGCTGTTTCTCTTCCCACTTCTCATATGCAGGCTCTGTCTATCTCTGGTTGGAAACAAGTTATGGATGAGAAAATGACTGCTCTTCATCAAAATCGCACTTAGGAGCTTACTCATCTTCCTCCTAGTAAGCAACCTGTTGGTTGTCGTTGGGCATATACCATCAAATATCTTCCTGATGGGTTTATTGAACGTCTTAAGGCTCGTCTCGTAGCCAAAGGCTTCACTCAAACTTATGGCGTTGATTATTTAGAGACCTTTTCTCCGATGGCTCGGCTTAATTCTGTTCGCATCCTCCTCTTCGTTGTTGTTAGTCGTTCTTGGCCTTTATAGAAACTTGATATTAAGAACGCCTTTCTTCATGGTGATTTACAAGAAGAGGTTTATATGGCGCAACCACCTGGCTATGTTGTGCCTGGGAGTGAGAAGCTTGTTTGTCGCTTACGCAAGGCTCTATATGGTCTAAAGTAATCTATTCTTGCCTGGTTTGATCACGTCAGTATTGTTGTCCTTGAGTATGGTTTTCGACATTCCTCCTCCGATCACTCCATATTTGTTCTTCATTCTTTGGCCGGTACGATTGTGTTGATTGTTTATGTGGATGATATCATTATTTCCAGTGATGACTTGGCTGGTATTGCTGCTTTGAAACAGTATTTGGGTCAACAATTTCATACTAAGGACTTGGGCCTACTTCATTACTTTGTTGGGATTGAGATTGCTCGTTCCTTTCACGACATCTCTTTATCCCAACGCAAGTATGCTCTTGACCTTTTTTCTGAGACTGGCTTTCTTGGTGTTCGTTCGGTTGATACTCTTATAGATTTCACGGTGAAACTTGATGCTGATTCTGGCAATCTCTTGTCTGACATTGGTCACTATCGTCACTTGGTTGGTAAATTCATCTATCTCACCATCACTCGTCCCGACATTACGTATGTTGTTGGGGTGGTTGGTCAATTTATGCATTTCCCTCGTCAGCCTCATTATGATGCGGTTTGCCGTATTTTACGGTATTTGAAGAGTGCTCTTGGTCGTGGCTTATTATATCGGCCCGCAGAAACTTTGTCTGTTGATGGCTTTAGTGATGCTAATTAGGCTGGTAGTCGTTCTAATCGGCGATCGACATCGGGATGCTGTACTTTCGTTGGTGGCAATCTTGTCACTTGGCGGAGTAAAAAGCAGTCTGTGGCCGCTCGTTCAAGTGTTGAGGCTGAGTATCGTGCTATGGCTCGTACGGCCTCCGAGATGTTATGGGTCCACTCTCTTTTGGCTGATTTTGGGCTTCCTCCTCCTGCCTCCATGCAAATATTTTGTGATAATCAGGCCACAATTTTTATTGCCAATGATCCTGTCTTTCATGAGCGGATCAAACATATTGAGGTGGATTGGCAGTTCATCTGGGGCTTGTTGCTGCAAAAATGGATTATCACTCCTTACATTCGTTCGGGAGATCAGATTAGTGATATCTTCACTAAACTTTTGCCTCGTTCGTCTTTTTTTTATTTGTCTTCCAAGCTGGGCATATTTGACCTATATGCTCTAGCTTGAGGGGGAGTGCTAGAGTCTTTCTTTTGCTTGTAATAAGTGTATTTGTGTCCTTGTGTAATATTCATTTAATATAAATAGATGTCAGGGAGAAGGGACTGATTAAGTTCTTAACCCTAATCTCTTCTATCATCCTCTCGTCTCTTTCTTCAAAAACCCTAAAGCTACTTATTTACAATCTCCCAATGCTAATCTATTTGCATAGATTATTCATGCTCCCCAGCAATTATTCTTTTCCTTCCAAATCTTGGTTGTTTAAACTTCAAGCAACCTCTGGGCCATTACTTTGCTACAATAGAAAACTAGACAATTGAGGGTGAGAATGTAGATATACTACTCTCTTAACTTTTTTTCCTTTTGTTTTTTGGGAGAGGGGTTCAATCTTTCCTACAGTTGTTCAAATTTAGTAGCACCTGAAATTCATTAAGGCCCCCCCCCCCCCCAAAAAAAAAAATTTGTACAATTTGGGATAGTTACACAGTTCTTGGTGTCATATGATCATATCCCCATCCCACACCCAAAAAAAGTTCAATTCTAGTAAACCATTGTTTGAGTTGGTTGTTTGTGGGAGAATTTCTGTAGTAGCAAATCCCACTAAAGTAGAAAAGTTTTTTCTGTATCATGGAGAGTTCATTTAGAACTGTCAAGTGAAATAGATTCAACTCCTAGGCTTGAATTATATGTAAATTGTTTTTATGAAGAGAGTAGGGTAGTTTGCTTGGAGAACTAAGGGATCTACCATGTCTTCCCATTCTTCTGAGAAATTTGGAAGTGGGTTTCTTCGGTTACTCTATAATCAAATTATGGAAACAATGAACAATGACACTAAGGTTGGGAAAAGTGAAGGAAGGTATCCTTAGGAGTGGTCTTCAATAGATGAGTCATTAAGGACATTATTGATTCTGTCCAGTCACTGCTGCAGCCTCCCAACCCTTTCTTGTTTCTTGGCCATCATTATCAAGCCTAGGCATCCTGTTTTACATGACGATGAACCAAAACTTCATTTTTGAAATGGAATTCTTTGGGAGTCTCTAGATAATAAATGCAACAGAAACCTCTATGAATCTTCTCATGCCTATAGGTGATGGTTATCAGGTTTTTAAACATGGAAATGCATAGCCATGTTGGGAAGCCAAGGACTGAATGAGGTATTCTTTTTACAACAGAGATTTAGCTTTCTTCCAGTTATCTGGATGCTTACCTTTTTTTTTCACCTATGAGTCTCAACTGTGAGATTACATTATTATTATTATTATTATTATTATTATTATTATTATTATTATTGGGATATTTTTTCATTATTTGGATTGTGAGAATATACTTTTATTATTATTATTGGGATATTTATCCATTATTAGGACCTTGTTTCCTAATTAGACTTATTACTATTATTAGGGTTTTCTATAACCTATATATATGATGCATCCCTTCATTATTATTAAAGCCTTTGTAATATAATAATCATACTTTCAGCTTTGCTTTCATGGTATTAGAGCCAAAACCCTAGCCGCCACCATAGCAGATCGCCGCCAGCCTTCGCAAAACCTTGTCGCTGGCTTTCGCAACCCTCACATCTCTCTCCCTCAGTTTTGCAAACCCTAGCACATTCTCGTTCGCAAACCCTATGAACTTTTCATCTCTTTCCACCCTATTTTTGGTGACCATCCCCGACCTCCGTTGTAGCCTCTGTGATTCTCCTTTGTCAGACCTGGTTTGCAGACACTTCGCAAACCTTAAAAACCCTAGCCGCAGACCCTCGCCGACCATTCCCCTTAGGTCCAGCGACCATCACCGACCCCTTCCCTAGGTTCGGTGACCATCGCCGACCTCCGCTGCAGCCTACGTGGTCTTTTTTTTGTCAGCGCTAGTTCCTTGCTCCTTTGCTCTGTATTATTTTTTGTCTATTTTCTTCGCCATATTAGAAGACAAGTTGCAAGTTATTAGCATTCGGTTGAATGGATCCAACTACTCATTGGTAAAATCTTATGAAAACTTTTCTTCTTGAAAAAGGCCGATGGGGATATGTAACTAGTTCAATCGTCCGACCTACCAACTCTAATGCTGAGGGGTATGATTCATTTATTGCCACTTGGGAGATGGAGAATGCACATGCCCTTATTTAGTTCCATAACTATGTGGAGTCAAGTATTGGCATGAACTTCTCCAAATATACAACTGTCAAATAAGTGTGGGAATATCTCTAGAATATGTATCTTACCTCTAATTTTGCCAAGCGCTATGAATTAGTGATGACTATTCGAAGTGTCAAGCAAAATGATGAAACCATCCAGGAATTCTACACTGAGATGACAACCTATTGGGATCAATTGGCTCTTATGAAACTCTCTGATTTGCAACTTCTCAGTAGTTATATTCAGTATTGAGAAGAGCTGAGGCTAGTACAGATTTCATGGCACTCAGTGATCAGTTTGAGGCACTTCATGGTGCCATTGTTCATCGTTCTCCATTACCCTCTGTTGATGGGGCTGTTTACGAGCTTATTGCAGAAGAGGCATGGTTGAAAGTTGCTCAGATGGCCATTCCCTCTCAATTGGTCTTCGCAGGCCCGTCCTCGTCCGGCGGTGTTCATTCTTGCCCTCCACTGCTGCTTACTCATCTGCTTCAAGTCACGGGCAAGCCAAAATCCCGTGTTATCATGGATGAGTACAACTTTTGTCGTCAGAAGGGCCATTGGAAGTCTACATGCCCCAAGTTAACAAAGAAGATCTATTCTTCCTCTACTGCTCCTTCGCTTACCTCAGCTCCAGTTTATCGCCCTCCTGTTGCTCTTGCCACACTTTCATCAACTATATCTATTTCCCCTCTCACTCAGGTTCTCATCATTCTTATCTTTCAGGTATTTTACCCTCGACTTGGATATTTGATTCTGGTTCTTCCCACCATATGACGTCCAATTTATCTTGTTTTAGCAATTATGTTTCCCCTTCATCTCTTGTCACTGTTTGCACTGCCGATGGCTCTCTTATGCATGTTGTTTCCATTGGCTCGGTTGTTCCCTCTACTTCGTCTAGTTTGTCTGTTCTTGACGTCTTTTATATACCACAGTTGTCTGTTAGTCTATTGTATGTTAGTCAGCTTTCTGACTCTGGTTTTGATGTTCTTTTTTCTTCTACTGGTTGTGTTGTTTAGGACCGAAAGTCACATAAGCAGATTGGGATCGGGCGTAAAGCCGGTGACCTTTACATTCTGGAGAGCTTGCATATTTCCCTGGTGTCCACTGCTGCCATGTCTTCTTTTTCTTTAGATCAGCATTATTTACCTTTTTAGCGTTGGCATTCTCGTTTAGGTCAATTTTCAAATGATCGTTTAAAAATTTTAATTCAGTCTGGTAGTTTAGAAAAAGTGTGTTGGTGATATCTATTTCCCCTCCTAACCTTCTTAGCCTTCCTCTCTCCCATTGGTTTACTCCCGTTGTCCTGTTGCTCCACCTGTTTGCCCCAATTCCGACCCAGCTCCATCTGCTCTTGTGGCTCTTGTGGCTCTTGAGGCTCCTGCTCCTCCTGCCTGTCGCTATATCGCTTGTACCCTTACCCCACCGATAAGATTTGATTTTTCGAACACTTGTTTCTCGCTTTCATGTTGTGCCTTTTTGACTTCTATTCATACTTATTTTGAGTCTCAGTCTTATAAAGAAGCATGTACTGCTCCTAATTGGGTTAATGCAATGTTTGACGAATTATTTGCTCTTCAGAAAATTGGTACTTGAGATTTTGTCACTCTCCCTGTAGTTAAAAATCTCATAGGATGCAAGTGGGTTTACAAAGTTAAAACTCACTCTGATGGCTTCGTGAAGTGCTACAAAACTTGTCTTGTTGCCAATGGCTTTTCCTAGGAATATGGCATTGATTACGAGGAAACATTTGCTCTAGTGGCAAAATAACCACTATTCGTACCCTCATCTCTGTTGTTGTCGTCCATCACTGGCCTCTCTTTCAACTTGATGTCAATAATGCCTTTCTCAATTGCTACCTTCATGAGGAAGTTTATATGCGCGCTCCACTGGATCTTCCCCATCCTCTGGGCATGGTATGTCGTCTCCGTCGTGCTCTTTATGACCTTAAGCAATCCCCACATGCTTGATATGACCGTTTTTAGCCTACTATTAGCCAGATTGGATTTCATTCTAGTCCCCATGATTTTTCTTTTTTCATCTGACATGCATTCAGTGGTATTGTTCTTTTGCTCTTATATGTGGATGATATGATCATCACTGGTTCTGATTCGGTCACTATATTCGAGATCAAACAACATTTGTTTCGAGAGTTTAAGATGAAAAATTTGGGCCCTCTTCGGTATTTTCTTGGTATCGAGGTTGCTTCTTCACCTCAGAATTATCATCTCTCCCAGACTTAAGTATGCTTATGAGATTGTTCATCGTGCCTGCCTACCTAATGATAAGATTGTTGAGACCCTCATTGAACTCCATGCCAAATTCTCTTCTTCTGATGGGGTTCCCCTTGAAGATTCTTCTGTTTATCGGGAGCTGGTCGGGTGCTTAGTCTATATAACTGTGACTAGACTTGATATTGCATATGTCATTCATTTTGTCAGCCAATTAATCTCTATTCATCGCTCTACTCAATGGGCTGCTTTGCTCTGCATCATCCGTTATGTCTGGCATACTATTTTCTATATTTTGTTGTTGTCCTCTACCTACACATTAGCTCTTCACGCTTATGCGGATGCTGAATAGGTTGATGATGTTTCTGATCGAAAATCTACTATTAGATATTGCATCTTTATTGGTGAATCACTCATTTCTTGGAAAAGTAAAAAGCAATGTGTCATTGCCTATTCCACTGCTGAGGCGAAATATCGTGTTATGGCTCATACTACTACTAAAATTGTCTGGCTCTGGTGGCTTCTATCTGATATGGGTGTCTCTTTCAATTCTCCTACCTCACTTTATTGTGACAATACGAGCGCCATCCAGATTGCCCATAATTCTGTGTTTAATGAGCGTACCAAGAATATTGAAATTGATTGTCACTTTATCCGTCAACACCTTAAACCGGGCACCATTAGCCTTCCATTCATCTCCTCCTCTTTGTAGCTTGCAGATTTTTTTACAAATACTCACACCGTTGCTCGTTTTCGTTTTTTGTTGCACAAACTTTGGTTGCTTTTCGGGTTGCTTTTCGGGCTTGCATCATGAGTTTGAGAGGGGGCGTGGGAATATATTATTATTGGGAAATTTTTCCATTATTAGAATTGAATACTATTATTATTATTGGGATATTTACTCATTATTAGGAGTTTTACCATTATTAGGATTATGAGAATATACTATTATTATCATTGGGATATTTACCTCTTATTAGGATCTTTTCCATCATCAGGATTGTGAGAACATACTACTATTA
>JAULJZ010089044.1:0-12355 GCA_032270985.1 Heliamphora pulchella
GATTTGACACATACTTTGTTTTACATTTTTTCAAAGCCAAAAAGCCTACAAATCACCAAAAAAAACTAGTCCAGACACAGGTTTATTGAAAGGCCCGATTCCATATGAGAAAAGCTTTTGGGAATCAAATAAACTAGTGTCGAAAGTTATAATTTTTTTAAGTTATGCATACCAAATTTTAAAAATAGTGGAACCGTGGATCTAATCCGAATCAATCCGATTATTATTGATTTGGTTTGGTTGGGTTAAACTAAGTGATCAGTTTAGTTCTGGGGTGAAAAAGTTAGAACCGATTAATATTGGTTCGGTTTTAAATTTAGCATTAAATCGAACCAAACTGACTCATGTGCACCCCTAATTTAAACCATAGCCGCCGCCTCTATATTCCTCATTTCCTATTCTAGCAGCACCATATCTCTCTTTCTACAAAACTAAAGCTCCACCAACCCCTTGTTGCTGCCGTCGCCCCTCGCCACCGACACGAGCCACCTCCGTTGTGGCCAAATCTTGCTGCGACTGCCATGGCTAGATCTAGCCACCATCGCCCATTATCGCATGGCTAGATCTAGCCACCATGGCCTATTGTCATCGCCTCCACTCAAACATCTGCCATCTTTATGTTCGTTCTTCTCCACCATCACTGCCTGCCCCCTCCGTCGCCACTCAAACATCTACCTGCTTCATCCTCGTTCTCATTGCGTGGAACAGTTTACGAAGAGAGCAAGGCGTCGTCCTCTCTCACCATCATCCTCCTTAGCAAAATTTCAATTGATACATATATTAATTGTGTTTGTGATGTATGATCAGGAAAAACTACAATTTAGATTATCAACTGATACATCTATCAGTTATATTTGTGCTATAGCGATAATGACAACGTCCTGACGGTGATGACGGCGACGACCTGACGGTGATGACGGTGATGGAAGATGAAGACGACAACGGAGTTAGAGTTATAATGATTGTGGTGCGAGATTTTGGGAGAAATATTTAGGGCGAGAATTTTTATTCTTATTTAGGAAGAGAATTTGTCAATGTAAACTTCTAAAGATATAGTTTAAAGGTATTTTCGATAAACATTAATATTGTGGGACTAATTTTATTTTTAAAAAAAGTTAGATAAGACCGATCCTTAAATATTAACTGATATTTGGATCTTTGCAAAAAAAATTTATTTATCTCTAATATTTTTAAAAAAATTAGAATATTCTCGTCATAATAATAAGAAAAATAAAAGATTTTGGTAAAAATATATAAAAATTCAAATAAAAAAATGAAACAATTTTTTAAGGGAAAACAAAGGTTAGCCATTAAGCAAACTCAAACCTATGTCAACGCCTTCAAGTTGGTAGTTGGTCGGCTGAAAAGTATATCATGTGTGTGAGAGGGGCTTTAGACACCACGTCGGATGGGTTTTTTTAATATGTTTTTTGGTTTTTATTTTTAATAAAAAAATTATGTTAATTCAAACGATGATTCCGTTCACTTGGAGGAAACGCAAGCCTAGAACTTTTTAAATTTCTATCGTTATAAAAAAAATTAAATAAGGAAAAACGATTAGTCAAAAAATTAAAAAAAATTCCATTAAGACAGAAAAAAAACACTTTAAGACTTTTACGTTGCTTTTCTTATCTTTAGTGAATTTTTTAAATTTTTTCAGAACAGCTATACTTTTAAATTTATTTTATTATAATAAATAAATAAAATAACCCAAAAATCAAAAAAGATAATAAAAATGAAAAAAAAAAACTACCAAAAAACGCTAAACCAAAGAAAGCCCAAATGTGCGATTTGTACACTTTTCTCTTTCACCTATTACTAATTTGTTATTCTCTTCCTTTATTTGAAGTCATTTTTTTATCTTCATTTATTTCATTTTTTAATTCAAAATTATTTCTTTCTTTATTTTTTACAAAAATAAAATTTCATTATATAATTATACATACTTGTTGGGATTTAGCCTATATTTGGCCTAACTTTTTTTAAAAATTTTTTGCTTAAATTTTTTTTTAAAAAACTCACTTGTTTGGCCTCTTATTGTAATTAATTGACTTTTTTTACACATCTTTTTACATCTACTTTTTTATTAAAAAACTAAAAATTACAAAAAATTTAGGCCAAACACAAGCTTAAATATCAATCTCCGAGCGTGAATGAAAATAAAAATTATGCACACACTAAAAAAAAATCATACAAGAATTTAGGTGATTTGACATAACTTGCCTATGTTGTCTACGAGTACGAGAGATAATCTATTTATAATCGTATGGTGTACAATATCGAGATTAAAAATAGCTCAAAATCTGACACTCGCAACCCGAACTCTAAAACAAACCTAGTTTTCCTGCTCAAGGGTTACTTACATGTTCCTAGTATTTTTTGATTTCTCCCTACATCTCTACCTCATTTAATTTAATTCTTCACATAATAATTAGAATTATAAGTTTAATATTTATAGAAAACTCTAAAATTCAATCCCTATATAATTATAAAACCTTACATAAATTAGACTTATTGCGAATTTATGACTCCAGCCCAACCCAAATATATAAAAATAAAATATTAATTATATAAGTCTGCAAAATATAAGACATACACCCAACAATCTCTACCATGGTTTGAATTTTGCAAACCATATTAAATATAACCAGTGTCGATGTCAATTCAGCCGTCGTTAATCCGCCACACTCAAACCAGTATGGCCCGCACCTCTATACCGAGATGACGGAAGCCGAGATGCCTAACATCTTTCGTTGAGGTGTATTGATTGTCAATCATCTATTGAATTAGGAAATCGATGTATGACTTGACTCTACTTGCAACTGAAATCCCAGTACATTTATTGATGATTAGTCTTTCACCATTAATTGAACTAAAAAATGCTCCTGATTATCTTTGATCACCCGTAATCAAATCTGATCACCCCTGATCAAATCTAATTTATGCTGAATTTGTTCAATCTCTTTTATCTATTAAGAATTTGAAAATTCTGACCATACCGATAAATCCACAAAACTGAAAAAACTTTAGAAGACATCTTCTCTCTTTAAACCTTTTTACTATATATACGGGGTGATATAGCAAAAAGGATCTAACTTGTCGATATAAAATCAGTTTCCATACAAGATGCAATACCCCAATATTAGAGGCCACATAATTAGCAAGCAAACTGTTTTAGGAAGCAGGATCCAAATATCCCAAAATTAGAAACCAAAAATTCCAACCTTCAATGAACGATTTTTCCTTGGGCGCACAGTAGCCAAACCATCATCGTTTCTGATTCTCCTCTCCGCCATGGATTCATACCAATAAAAACAAACTATCATGGCATGCTTTCACAACGCTAAGTGTTGTCACCCCCTTTTTTTTTCTCTCTTTTGTGCAAATATAAATATTTAGATCGATACGAACTAAAATAAAAAAATAATACATGTGCTTCGATTTCTCATTACAGTTTTGAATTTTTAACCACTAACATTAATACTATTTGTTGAGATTTAAATACCAATTTTTGAACGCAAATAGAAACAAAAATTATGTACACACCCAAAAAAATCAAGTAAAAATTTACGTGGTTCGGCACAACTTTACTACTTCCACGGATGCAAGATATAATCCATTATAATCATAGAATGTGCAATCTCGAGATCAAAAATACCCAAAATTCAACACCCACAATCCGATCCCTAAAACAAATCTTATTTTTTCGCTTAAGGGTTAGTTCCATACCCCCGATACTTTTCTATCTCTGTCTACATCACTACCCCATTTGATTAACTCTCCACACAATAATTAGAATTATAAGATTCATATCTACATAAAACTCTAAAATTCTAGCCCCATACAATTATAAAGCTCTATACATATTAAACTTCTTATAAATTCATAATTCCAATCCAATCTAAATATAAATAAATAAAATACTAATTATATGATTTCGCAGAATACAAGATATACACCCAACAATACTATCCAAAAATATAGTTTGTCTTATATATTTTTTATTTGATTGGAATTAAGAATGAGTTTAATAAAAAATATTAATATTATTAAGCGTTTGCAGTGAGATTACTAAATTACTTTTAAAACAATGTATTAATAATTTTAAAAATTATTTATTATTTAATTTTAAATTTATAATTAAATTATATTTAAAATAATTTTAAACACGAATATTTGCTTAAGTGATCAATAATGTACCTCTACTTGGTTGCATAGATGTAAAGCAAGAATTCATGGTAAATTGGTAATGGATATGTCATTATAGAAAAGTTTTGTAAGGCACCGTTTGTTTCGATGGAAAATATTTTTATTAAGGTAATATTTTTAATCAAAATATTTTTTTACATGTTTGATTGCAACTTTAAAAATAATAGTACTAGTGTATGTGGTAATGTTATAATTGGTGGCAATGGCGACGGCAATGGCTACACCCCTGAACCCCGAACTCCTAGATTTCCGAAACCCCAGATCCTAAGGACCCCCAGACCCCTGGGACTCCAAACCCTCAGGATCTCAAGACCCCGAATCTTGGGGTACCTGGGACTCTAGGACTCGAGATCCCAGGACCTTAGGACTCGGGACCCCTAGGACCATAGGGACATTGGACTCCATGACCTCGGTACCCTAGAGCCTCAAATCCCGAGACCCTAAACTCTTGGGATCCCTACAACTTGAACCTCAAGGAAGCTGAGCCTGTGTTTGGACTAGCTTTTTTTAGTGGCTTTTAGTCTTTTTGACTTTTTGGTGTCAAATCATGACTTTTTTTATGTCAAATCATGACTTTTTTCGTGAGAGAAAAAGTGAAAAAAACTTGATTTTTTTGTGGGAACCCAAACGAAGTGAATTTTTTTAGTGAAAAAAGCCAAAAAGCCTGGCTTAAAAGTCAGGCCAAACACATGCTGAGAACCCGAACTATCGAACCCTAGACCCTCGACCTTCTTAATTCTAAACTCATGGTGCTGGTGGTAGAAGGACAGTGGTAACAGTGGCGACAGTGGTGCAATGGTAAAAGTGAAAACTATTTTCGATCATTAAAAAATAAAAAATATTTTTACCAAAATCAACTTATTTTTCATTAACTTAGAAAATATTTTCTATTGATTTTTAATTTTCATCGTACCAACTACCAAAAAAATATAAAAATATATTTTTTAAAAAATATATAAAATATTTTATAGAAAATATTTTCCATCAAAACAAACGGAGCCTAATTGTTAAAGAATTTAGGACTGCAACTTTTAGCTTGAAGATTTTAAAATCTCAAGTTTTGATTATTTAGATGGAAAATATTTCTTATTTTTTTGTTGTATTTTTTAGTATTTGGTAAGTCAAAAAATAAAAGTCAAAAAAAAATATTTATCAAGTCAATGAAAATAAGTTAATTGTTGTGAATTCTTTTTATTTCTTAAATGCAGAAAACATTTTCTGAACCTAATGAAAACAATTATAATATTACTATCAGAACTCAGCATAATCTTCACTATGCCACCACCATAGCCACCGTGATTGGCACCACCATCGTTGCTGCTGTCGTCGCACACGTTGTCAGAATTGCCACCAACACCATTATCTCAACTATCATCATCGTCGCTACCACCACCTCGTCAGAGTTGTATACTAAAAATCATAGATTTTATTTAATTTTAGTATTTAATTTTATTTTAATAAAATTATTTTTTTATTTTATGAGAATCTTAATGAGTAATGTATGTAATATCATTTCTTTAATATTATGCATGGTTGTCATTTATTCTGTACAATATTTAATTTGGTATGTAGAGTACGGCTTGCACACAGAAGACTAGATTATAGATTTTTACAGAATATAAGTTTTTGTTTACAGTTTAGATAAAAATGGACAAACTATCGGTACGACTGTACCACAGAGTTTTAGTAGACCTTTCTTAGTTACAGAAAACAGATAATAACGTCATCTATTGTTCCGACTCGCTGTACTAGTACACTTTGTGCGTATTGAACAGGACCACATTGCGGTAATTAATTTTATACTGACTATATAAATTAATTCACACTATAAGGTTATTATGAGTGCTTATACTCTTAATCTCGAAATAATTATTATTTGCGTATATTTAATATTCGTTATTTTGATTCATTAGAGGGTATGATATTTTATGGGTCTATAGTCCCGGTGAGTTAGATAGCAGTATTAATTATATGGTAAATATTAATTATTGACAGAATTCACGTCTCGATTGTTCAGGATTGACGATGCCCCCTTAAGGAAGCTTATAAGTTTTGACTGGACCAAACCCTACATGTGGATTTAATTATCTGAGAGTCAAATAAGTTAAACTAAATGGCTTAAAGAATTTTAAAGATGTCGATCAAATTAAATTGTCAATAATTAAATTTAATTGGCAGGTGTCGAGAATCTTAACATGGGGAGCTGAGTTAAGCATTTAATATATAATAGGAGCACAATGCAAATTGGTCTCTTGAGATTATGGTTAAGAGTGCAGTTACAGTTCTTTAGTGGTATGAAATGTAATTTAATATTTTATGAAAATTATAGAAACCGTGGCAAGATTTTCATAATTATAGAAATCGCTGAGAGGTTTGCAGAAACTGCTGGAAGGATATCTGAGTCATACTAGAAGTTTATGTCATAATTACTCTATAGGTTCCTACTGTAGACCTATAAATATGCTGGTAGGCTGAACCAAATTTAGAAATTATTTTTCAAGACTAAGGTTTTCCAAGTTCTGCTGGTATGAGTTCTCGAAAGATCGTAACCCACAATACGTTCGGAAATCGCATTAGGAATACACTAGAAGGTCTTATCGAAACTTTAACTTGGGAAACCAAAATTCGTAGTTGAAGAATCAACTAAAAGATATTCATTTGAATTAACTGTAGTGGCACGAGTATTTATTTTTAATCGTTTGACATTAAAAAGTTTTTATCTAGAGCCTGTTTTGGCGATTGTCCGTCCATTTTTATATTTTTAAAAAATCATTTACAAATCAATGATCTTGACAGTTTGCCTCCAACAATTGGTATCAGAGTCATTTTGATTTTGTTTACGATTAATCGAGTGATTGAGTAGTTTTAAAACTATGCTAACTTTGTTTTGTAGACATTCTAATCCCGATTTTATGATCATTAATTTATTCATGTTTGATTGAATGGTTGAATGATGATTATTATTTAATTTTTAATTATGAGAGTTGATCGTGATAGTTTAAGATTTTTTAAGTATGAATGGAAGTCTACGAGGCATAAGTTTTAAAGGTAAAAATTTTTATTTATTTTTAAATATTATTTAAAATATTTAAGAACACGAAGAACATGCGGCGGCATAATCGGTGGCACCAGTGGTGGTTTCGAGTTTTTTGGACCATGGATTGCGGTGGTTTTTCAACGATTTTGAAACACTTTTGTAGTAAGTTTTTTGCAAATTTTAAGTATTAAAAATAGCAGCAAAACAAGTCCAAAAATCGGCAGAAAAAATAGCACCGGCGGCCGTTCTGAGCTGTTTTTTGATGGTTTTTTGTGACATTTTCGGAACTGATTTTGAGCAATTTCTTAGGCAAAAAATACCATTAAACACTGCTGTAAAACAGTGGTAGAAAAACAGCAAAAAGCGAAACAGAAAAAAATCGCAACAGGCTGCGATTTTCGGCGGCGGCACTGGGGTTGTTCGGGGCTATTTTCAAGCTTTTTCGGGACTTTTTTTGAGGCGTTCTCTAGGGCAACATGTTGTTGAATATTAGTGCTAAAAATAGGGAAAACGGGAACCAAAACGACAATGGGAAATGCTAGAACAAGCAGCAGCAACAGGCGGGGGCGCTGAGTGTGCAGCGGGGCTGTTTCGGCAGCCATCGAAAGCTGTTTTTTGAGCTGTTTTCGAACTAAGTTTTTTTACAGAAAAATAGTATTTCTCATAAACTATTTTCAAAAAAAACAAAGTTGAGAACATAGTTCAAACGAAGAGGCAAAAGCCGCCTAAAGTGGTGGAGCAGTGCCGGTGGGCCAGTGGTGGTGGCTGATTTTTGGGCTCTCAGGGCTGTTTTTTTTATATGTAATGATCCAGATAGTGTTGTATTTGTATAACACTACATATCGAGGAATCTTGATACAACTTGGATGCTGAAAGCTAATTTAGATAAGGATTAAAAGATTACGAGTTAATATTTGAATAGGAGACTGAAACTCAATAGAGTTTCTGCTTGATCATAAAATCGGGATATATACATATCTTACTTTTTTATTTATATAAACTGCGTAGATGATTTATATATGTTTTATTTTTTATAATTATTTTAATTAATTCAAAAAATTTGGTTTTAATTAATATTTTATAATGAAAAATTAAATTAAAATTTTTAATTAAAAGTTTTTAATTAAATAAAAATACTTTAGATATTTTATTTTTACAAAATAACACGTTTAAGATGATTTTTTTTAAAAATTTGATATATTAAAAAGCATAAAAATTAATTCTGAATTTTGAATTAATTAAATAAAAAATTATTTAATCTTAATAAATTATTTTTTTTAAAAATGTGTAACGTAAAAATAAAATATTTGAATACCTTTAATCACTACCTTAGTTGTAGAAAAAAGAAAAAAATATGCATTCATCGGTAATTTTATTTGTAATGCATTAAAAATACGAAAAGATGGTTTGGTAAATCTAAATCTTTTGAATTGTGTACACGAAAAAATGTTTTAAAATCTTTCAGATCATGTGATTTTTGAAATTATTAAATTTCCTTTAATTAAACGAATTTTTATAACTCTCAATTCTTTTTAAAAAAAAATCTAAGTGGGTGAGGGAATTTATTTACAGATAAATCTCGCGGTCTCCATCACCAGTTCGTAGGTGATGTAATTAATTCTGCGCGTTGGCAGTAAGGTCGTCATCTCCATCGGACACGATTAATTACGGTATTACCAATACGAACATCCTTTAAAGATAATTCTAAATAATTGTTAGTGTGGATCACTTTTTCATCTGAATGGTTCATTATGAAACGATTGATTTAGGATTATGTGGTAGTTAATACTTAGCTGTAAATAATACTATTCTCTCCATCTGAGTCACTGCTATTATTTACTATATTGAAACTATGTCAGCTATTTAATTTTTGCTTGGTATGGTATGTTGTCTAGATAGTAAAATTAATAGGAATTGGCCTGTTTGGACAAACAATGAATAGTAAGCTTCTTTCCATCGAGACATGCTATTCACAAGATACTAGGCTGCTAGCAAATTTTTTTTAATAGTAGAGGGAACCAATTTTAAAATAAATTCAAAATTTTACTCGTCATAATTAACGATTATTTTAATTATGTGATTCTCATACTTAAAATGGTGTTTAATCCACTAATAACTAACGCGATCGAATTTTGTTGATTAAAAAAGTAACTTGGATATAATTTCAATTACTAAGAGTGTTCCTTCAATGCCAGAAAATGTGTTTATTTCTGAAAAGAATTCTTCCTCTAGGCCGAAAGGCATGAAAAAAAAAAAAGTTTAGAAACAGGGTAACACGATTTCTAGGGTAGTTAATGGGCCACAGATTGGTGTAAAAAAACCGAAAGACAGATGTTTTCATTGCAACCAGACACAACACTAGAAAAAACAATATCTAATTTATCTCAACAAGCTGAACAATTAGGGTAAGTTCTGTTCACTGGTTGTAAAAACATATTTAGCGGTGTTATCTACCGGCACTTGGTGTGTAGATACATGAGCCACTAATTATATATGTAATTCATTGCAGGAGTTTTAAAAAATCTGACAACTTAGTGATGAAAATATTGACTTGCATATGAGTAATAATATAAAGGTGACAACAGTTGTAGTGGGAGATATCACTATCAGTTTTAGTAGAGATTGAGTTTTAATATTGAGAGATTGTCTTTATGTACCTTCCATTAGAAGGAACTTAATTTTTATTTTTAGATTGGTTAAAGACAGATATTTGATTTATTTTAATAATTATATGGTTATTAAGAATGATAAACGAGTTATCTGTTCTGGTACATTGGTGGATGACCATTATGTTATTACTCCAATCTCTCCTACACTACAACTTACTGAATTGAATAACACATCTAATTTATCATAAGAGAGAAAGGTTCCTTCTTTGATGAACCAAATATTTTTTTAGCATTTACGCTTAGATCATATTAATTTAAAAAGGATAAATAGATTGGAAGAAGATGAACTTTTGAGTTCATTGGAAGTGGAGGCACTTCCAGTCAGTAAGTTCTGCTTAGAAGGTAAGATGACCAAGAGGCCCTTCTCGGCCAAATGCTATAGAGCTAAAGAACCGTTGGAACTGGTTCACTCTGATGTATGTGGTCCTATGACTATTCAAACTAGAGATGGTTTTGAGTACTTCGTCAGTTTCATTGACGACTACTCAAGGTATAGATACATTAACCTGATGCACCATAAATTTGAATGCTTTAAAAAATTCAAAAAATTCAAGACGAAGGCGGAGAAGCGTCTGGATAAAAGTATCAAATCACTACGATCCGACCGTGGTAAAGAGTATCTCTTTATAGAGTTTAAGGACTACTTGTCGTCAGAAGGGATTATATCCCAGTTGACTGCACTGGGCACTCCGCAACAGAATGGTGTTGCAAAAAGAAGGAATATGACTCTTATGGATATAGTAAAGTCAATGATGAGTTATTCAAGACCATTTCGTTTTGGGGACTTGTATTAGAGACAACACCTTATATTCTGAACTTGATACATTTTAAGTCAGTACCTTTTACTTCTACAGAATTGTGGATCGGGCATAAGCTTAATCTAAAACATATTTAGATTTGAGGGTGTCCAGCACTTGTGGTGAAAGGGAACGTGGGTAAGTTGCAACCGATGATAGAAGTTTATTTTTTTATCGGGTATTCAAAGGGAACGAATGGTGGTTTATTTTATAATCTTAAGGACCAGAAGGTCATTATTAGTAGCAATGCCCAATTCTTGAAAGTGGATTATATTATGGACCACAAGTCCAAAAGAAAAACTATTCTTGAAGAATTGAGAGAAAATACTAGTAAAACGGAAGAGGAACCACAAGTCACTGATATCTCATTACCTCGTCGTAGTAGGAGAATTATCGGGACAGGTATAGATCCTGAATAGGGTGCTACCATTAACATACCAGAAGAGTATGTGGGTAATGGTGCACAGAGTTTAGATTCTGCACAGTACGTTATTGCTAGTACACAGACGCAGGTAATGTCTTGTCATAGTGAGAGGATTATTCATCAACCCGATTGGTATATATTATTAGGAGAGACTTTTGACAGAATCCCGACATAATTAGATACCGAACTCTGTAACTACAATGAAGCACTCCAAGATAAAGATGCAGATCTTTGGCAAAAGGCTATGAATTCATAGATGGAATCCATGTATTCTAATCAGGTCTGAGAACTTGTAGAACCACCTGAAGGGATAAAACACATCGAATGTAAATGGATCTACAAGAGAAAGAGAGGAGCAGATGAGAAGGTTGAAACTTTCAAAGCTAAGCTTGTTGCAAAATGGTTCACGCAGAAAGAAGGGATCGATTATAAGAAAACCTTTTCGTCAGTAGCCATGCTTAAATCTATTCGAACTCTCTTATCCATTGTGGCTCATTTCAATTATAAAATTTGGTAAATGGATGTCAAGACAACTTTATTTAACAGAAGTCTTGACGAGTGTATCTATATGGTATAAGCAGACGATTTTATAGCAAAGGGTCAGGAGCACATATTGTGTAAGCTTAAGAGATCTATTTTATGGACTTAAGTAGACATCGAGATCTTAGAATACTCGGTTTGATGAAGCCATTAAATTTTATGATTTTGATCAGAGTCAAGATGAGTTATGTGTGTACAAAAAGCCTGACGAAAGCGTGGTCGTCTTTCTAGTACTTTATGTAGATGATATCTTACTCATCGAAAACGATGCAGGAGTGTTATCTTCGGTAAACGTATGGTTATCTGGGTAATTCAATATGAAGGACTTGAGAGAAGCCAATCACATCCTTGGGATCAAGCTTTTGTGAGATTAAAAATAAAAGATGTTGAGCTTATCACAAAGAAAGTATATCGTTGATATCCTTGCTCGTTTTAGCATGCAAGGATCAGTGTCCTAAGATACCAGCTGAGATAGAGAAGATGAATGAGTTCCTTATACTTCGGTAGTAGAAAACTTAATGTATGCTATGTTTTATACTAGACCGATATCTACTATGCCGTTAGCATGGTTAGCAAATATCAGTCTAATCCAAGGCAGGAGTATTGGACTGCGATAAAGAATATAATCAAGTACCTGAAAAGAACTAAGAATTATATGTTGGTTTATCAAGCAGACAGT